>CAUYRH010041532.1:0-57500 GCA_963574655.1 Perodicticus potto | reverse complement strand
AATAAAATACCAGCAACAATACCAGTTGCCATTTATTAAGCTCTTGTTCTGCGCTAGGCATTGTGTGCTAAGTGATTTCCATGTACTTATTTAACTTAATCCTCATTAGCATTTTACCAGATAGGTATTTTTAATCATTTTACAGATGAGAACATTGAGATCCAGAATGAATTAATTAACTCGCTTCAATGATAAGTGGCAGAGCTGGAATTCACACCAGATTTGCGAAGCTCAGAGTCAGGACCTACTGACCACAGCACACCATCATGGTTCCATCTAGTGTGGCCCAGAGAGTTGTATCTGAGAGGGAAACTGGATTCTCTAAGTCTGATGGCTGCCTAGGAATGTGACTTGAGGACCACACTAGATCAAAGTGTAGAGTTGTTTTTACACATTGATCTTCCATCCTGGAACAAGACCAACAACTTACCTCTTCTGGATGGTGAGTTTGAAGAGAGAGTGGAGTGATAATTAAGCCGTCATGATATATGATGTACTGAATCAGATTCAGGGAGAAATCAAATACCAAGGGGTATTTGAATGAGAATGAGAACCTAAAGTCAGAATGTTTACCAAAGCAGCTGTAGCTTGTTTGTGGAAACACAGAGGGATGGGAGATTTTTTTACACAAAGTCGCTAAGAGGCCATGGGGATTTGGGGCTCAGCAGTCACCACTGCTTCTACCAGCTTTCTGGGAAAATAATTGCTAATTGGTGAGCTGCCAGCCAATTGTTTAATTTCCCCTTAGGCTAGTTGGACTCTGATCATGAGCACCCTAAACCAGTGCTCTCTGACAAGGATGCCTGGAGCACAGCACTGGGACAACAGCAGCTTGCAGTGACAGGTTCCCAAGGTGTGGGCGAGGAAGGCTAGAAGGAGGCCACACCTTCCCAGGGATTTGGACAGCTGTTACCTCCTGCAGTTGCTGCCTCCACTGTTTCTCAGGGGTGATGCGGCTACTGGGGGTCTCAAAGAGAGTTGCAGTCACCTTAAGCACCTGGAAAGACAGTGAGTCCTGTTCTTGGGTGGGTAACATGGACTCTTGCAAACCACTAGGACACATGCAGCTAAAACAATTTTTTGACAAAATGTGCTTCCTACTTTTCAGTAGAACTCTAAACATCCAGCATGGATATAAATACCAATCCAATCCAACAATTGAAAAGATCTGATGAATGGCTTCATGTACGTTTAGAATCAGGTGGGTTTCTTCAAACAAAGGAATAATGATGAACTGTGAGACTTTGGGAAAATCACTTAACCTTTCTGATCCTCAGTTTTTTCCTCTGAAGAGTAAGGATAATAATATTACCTGCCAGGGCTATTGAGAGGATTAAATAAGATGATTATTTAATGGGTTTAGTACTATCAGCTTTGGGAAGGCCCTCTGAAAACAAGATCGTTTTAGTGTTCCAGTGAGAAGATCACTGAGCTTAGAAAGCTCTAGTCCCATGGTCAATCCTTGGCTCTTTCTCCATTTGTTTTCAGAAGCAGGGACATGGCTCACATGAAGATACCATGGTTTTATTAAAACACTTTTCCAAGAAGTGTTTTAATATTCTGAGGTAATCATGGTGCTCATAGATGTGAGTCTTTGGCTTCTATTTCTTGATGCAGAGTCCAAGGTATTTGTCCAGTGTCCTCTTCTAGGACAGTGTAGGCCCCCAGCTTGTTCGTTTAGCTCTATGACTGTGCAGGTTCCACAGTAATCTGCAACTGCTGTGCCACCGGGTACCCTGCTGTCTATGCCTCTCCAGACTGGTGGACACTCCACAGTGCTTGGGCATCCTGAGTTTCGAGTGTGAACAGTTTCCAGTTAAGGGAGCAGGGGAGGTCAGATTAAGACTCTCCTGCCTTCTCTTGTATTCATGAGTGAACAGGCAGTTAATAAGCAGAGTTCCTGTGCTTAAAACACTGAGTGTGCGAGATATATATATATATATATGTGTGTGTTTTCTCTATACTTTAAAAATACATATAAATGTAACACTCTTTTTTGCTCATAATGAACAAAATGTCCAAAGTAGCGCTTAAAATACATTTTGAACAAACAGAAGCTGCATCTGGAAACATGGTTAGTGGGAAGTACAACTGTTTGGAGGGGTTTATTTATTTATTTTTTTCTTTTCCTAAGCAAATGCTCTGAAAAGTTCATTTTATATCGGAACAGCTCTTTCTCGAACCTGTTTTAAAGTTAATTATCAAAAGCTTGCATCTTCTATCTCTTGCCTATGGATCCCTGCTGGGTTTGTTGTTTAGCTTTCCTTGGGAAAGAGTCGCTCTATAGAAGATCATCTACATGATGTCACAGTCCAGGGACTCTAACCGTCCTAGCTAATCAGCTTAGAACATCAGTACCTCCTTAATGTGGGATTTGGGACCTTCTGGATGCAGGGCGAGGGGCTGAACTAGTCTGCAAGCACATCACTTTATTTCTTTTGCTTTAAGCAAGAATAATTTGCCTTTTTTCTCTCATCTTTCTCCCTTGTTGTTTTGCCCCTGAAAACTGTGCAGCAAAAGCAACCTCCAGGGTGGACACTAAATCTTCTGATGCAGGCAGAGCAGTGATAACATCTGAACTGAGGGTGCTTTTCCAGGGCATGCTTGACAGATGTAGCAGGGCCTTTTAGGATTTAGTGCTGGAGCGTATCTATTACCCATGCCGCAGCACAGCTTGGCAGGAGCTGTGTGGTAATCTCCCATGAATTCTGTCTGACTTATCAGAGCGGTGGAGCAGGCTGCTGCAGGAGGCAGGGGCTCCACAGCCAGTTGGGGAAAGGCAGACCTTCCCTGGAAACTCTTTGAACTCTCTTCTGTGGGGCATGTTTCCGAGGTGGGGTTCTCCGTGCTCTGGAACGTATCATCCCCTGGTCTCCTTTGCTTTTGGAGATAGCATGTCAAATTTGCTTTCACCCCTCTGGCTCCTGAGTATCCAGTTTCAAGAAACCAAATTTAATTTCTCACATGGCTAATGGGACCAAAGTGATTGCTTTAAAGGAGGGGGCAGCCTGCCTAGGTCTTTGACAGAGGGAAATAAATAGGATGCCTGCTAGGATTCTTCCCTCCCTTCCTCCTTCTCTCCCTCTCTCCCTCCTTTCCTTCCTCTTTATTTCTTTCTCTCTTTCTCCCTCCCTCTCTCCTTTTCCCTCTCTCCTCACCTCTCTTCCCCTCTGTGCCCCCCCACCTCCACCGTCTTAGCTTCCTGCCTTACCTCTCCTTTTCTCCCCCCCTTTCATTCTCTTTTATGGCTCTGACAGAGGCCTAATTTCTCCGTAGGTTCAGCCCGATGATCTTACCCAGCTCTGGCCCCATGAGCCTCATTTGGTTCTATTAGAATGTGCTGTTGGACAACCCTGTCCTCCTCTCCTCTAACAGTTACTGTGGCATTTTATAAAAATGCTAAGATTGATCACAAATACCAAATTGTTTAGATCACAGATTAAAGTTTAATTTTGGAGTTTTGCTGTAGGGTTAGAATTAGCTTCAGAGTGTGTGTCGCATAGGAGGTGCTGTAATTTGTTTTAAGGATAAGGCCTTCAGGCAGCTGTGCATAAAATGAGCATGATTCCTTATTCCCACGGTTGATTTTTGAATGGGAGTGCAATTAGAATTTTTTCACCCAGAAGCACATACAGTCAGAGCAAAGATAATACCTTGAATGCGTATCAGCTTAGGGAACCTCTCTTGGAAATTTATTTATTGTTCACCAGGTCCTAATGCAAAGAGATTCATGTTTTCCATAACAATAATAAACTCACCCTTTAATTTCAAGTCTGGTGTGTTTTCAGAGACTCTTGTAGTGTCTGTGTTATTATCAAGTGAGACTTCAATGGTGAATTTTAATGTTGCTGATAGAAATGTGGAGCTGGTTATTTTTCCTTGCAGAAAAAAACTATTAGAAACCAAACCCTGGTAAAGCAGTGGCCTTTCTGTGTCCACAGTGGCTGCAGAGATTTTCCTGCCGTGCCAGGGAACCCCATGTTTGAGTAGTGTCTGAGTTATCTCCCATGCAGAAAGATATGGAGATGACATTTTTTCTGATTAATGATGGTATTCACATTCTTTCTCCATTGAAGAAATCTTGAAATTAATGTCCACAGAATACTTGTTTAGCATATCAAGCATAGGTGATCTTGCATTGGTCATTGGGGTGCCATAATCACTGAAAACAGGAAATCGGGCCTCAGCTACTGGTCAGTGTGAAAGGGTGGCAACTCTGGGCTCTGCATTGGAAGTGGACATTGTGGAGAGGGAGGCAAGATGGCCAACTGAAGCCAGCTTTTGGCAGAGGCTCCTGTTTAGAGGGAGAAATAATGGCCAGAAATAACCCAATAAACAGGAGATCAGGAGCTGAGCTGAGAGAGAGGATCGATAGGTTCGTATCATCCCTGCTACGACAAGCTGGGACTCCAAGGAAAAAAATTGCAGGAACAAAATCCATCCCAAAGAGGATGGGAATCCTTTCCCTCCTGCCCGCCCCCCCCCCCCAGGAGAGCCTCTTGAGGCGAGTAGAGAATAGAGGACCTTTTGTTTCATCAAAGGGGAGAGACTAAGGGCCGGGACTCCCTCCATGGAGAGATACCACCGTGAGCCCAGGCAGTCTCATGCCTGGACCAAAAATTGATCTAATATTCTCTCTACCTTCCTGAAATCCCAATCCACCCTTTCCCCCTCTCCTACTGGTCTGGAAGACCATCCCCTGCAAAATCCCAAGGGTTTACCAGATTTTTGCTAGGGCATGGAACCTCATGAGTTGTAAGACAGTTGCGATGAAACTGTAACTTTAATAGAAGCAGAGAGTCACAAGGGAAGAGAGACTTGCCCCTTGTTGCAAAGAGGATGGCTCAGGTCCAGCGCTACGGACCACTGGGGACCACGGCCCACTGGCTCCCTGGCTTAGCAGCCTGTGGTAGGCTGCTCAGCTCCTCACTGGGCTCCTGCCACCAGTGGTCATGGCAGCAACTACTACCCAGCCCCTATGACCTGCAACCACCAGCCATTAACACCCTCCCGGCTCCTGTGTCCTGCAGCTCACAAATCTGCTGGGCCCCTGTGATCCTGCTGGCAGCTGGCAATTCCCACCCAGCTCCTCCCACCCTGGCTCCTGCGACCTGTGGCCCGTGGCTGGCAACTCCCGCCTGTCCCCTGCCACCCGTGGCCTCTCTGGTTCCCAGCTGACTCCGCCCTCTGGTTCCCGGCTGACTCCTGAGACCTGCAGCCCGCAACCAGTGACTTCTGCCCCACTCCTGAGACCTGAAGCCTCTGAGATTGGTGACTCTACCCTCCAGCTTCCTGCCTGGCTCCTGAAGCATGAGGCGGGGGTCAGCGGCTCTGCCCTCCAGTTCCCCACCTAGCTCCTGTGACCATTGTGGCAGGTGGCAATGCCCTCCAGCTCCCTGCAGGCTACTGCGGCCTGCACACAGCAGTACCCCAGACCATTGGCACCACTCCTGACAGTGGCATTTCCACCCCTAACAATAGTGGCAACTCCATGGTCCCTCCCAATGGGGTCAAATCAAGCTGCCAGTGGACCCCTGCTGCCTAGATGCTGAAGACCTTTTGAACTCTCCCACCTGATGGCTGTTTCTGTTGACCAGGACAATTAGTTTGCAACTCTTTACCTGGGATGATCACGTGGGGACCCACCAAGGTTGTACCCTGGTTGTGTTGTTGTGGGAGTGTGGGATTCTCCCCTTGCAGTTGTCACCTGCGGGAGGGAAGCGCAGAGTGTTTTAGTTCCTTATAGATCTCTACAGCTGAGATTTCAGCCCAAAGCCACTGATTCACTAGGATTGGACAGAGACTAGCTGAATATTGGTTAGCGCCATGTAGCCCCACCACACCAAGCAAGTGCCCAGAGTTTCAGGCAGTAGTTCTGAATGGGACCTATATAAAGCTCTAAGGGAAAAGCTGCATTTGCCAGTCCCAGTTCTTTGGTAAAGGGTTGGTTAATTACAACTCCAGGAGCCCTCAATTCAATTTCACCTTACCAGCTTCTCTAGCCAAAGGGTGAAAGATAAGCACAGGGTGAAATAAATGGAAAAACTCTGGCAAAATGAATAATAAGAGTAGATTAACTCCCCCAAGGAATGACAAAGGAAACACAACAGAAGATCCCATTCATAAACAAATGGCTGAGATGCCAGAAATCAAATTCAGAATTTGGATTGCAAATAAGATTAACAGAATGGAGGTAAAGATGGAATTAGAAATTCAAGGAGCAATTCAAAAGTTATTTCAAGAATTCAATGAATTCAAAGATAAAATCATCAAAGATTTTGACACATTGAGGTAAGAACTTACAGCCCTTAAAGATCTAGAAATACAGTAGACTCCTTCAGTAACAGAATGGAGCAGGTGGAAGAAAGGATCTCTGACATTGAAGACAAAGCTTTTGAATGCTTCCAAACACTCAAAGAGGAAGAGAAGTGGAGAGCAAAAATGGAGCATTCCCTGAGAGAATTGTGGGATCACTCCAAAAGAGCAAACATTTGCCTCATAGGAATGCCTGAAGGAGAAGAGGATGGTCCAAAAGGCACAGATACTTTACTCCAAGAGATAATTGAGGAGAACTTCTCAAGCATTACAAGAGATACTGAAATTCAGATAGTAGACAGTTACAGAATCCCAGCACGACTCAGCCCAAATAAAGCATCTTTTAGACATATTGTAATTAACTTCACCAAAGTTAATATAAAGGAGAAAATCCTGTAAGCAGCCAGATGTAAGAAAATCATAACCTACAAGGGGAAGAATATTAGGATGACTGTAGACCTTTCTACTGAAACTTTTCAAGCCAGAAAAGGATATGGTCATTGACCTTCAAGCTCTTAAAACAAAACAACTTTCATCCCAGGATCCTGTATCCAGCTAAATCAAGCATCATTTATGATGGAAAAGTTAAATAACTTAATGCCATACACATGTTGAAGAAATTTGCCATAACCAAACCAGCTCTTCAGGATATCCTCCATAATAACCAGCACAATGCTCTACCACTCCTCCTTCAGACCCATCCTCCATAATGAGCAGCACAATGCTCTACCACTGAAGTAAACTCACACTGAAATTCTTGACCCAAACCCAATTTTCACAGTGGTGAAAAGATTCAAAATGTCCACTGGACTTTTGAAGAACTTGACACCCAAAATACTACAAGGCTTATCAATATTCTCAATTAATGTGAACAGCTTAAACTGTCCTCTTAAGAGGCACAGGTTGGCTGACTGGATACAAAAACTCAGGCCAGATATCTGGTGCATACAAGAATCTCATCTTACCATAAAGCAAATATAAACTCAGGGTGAAGGGGTGGGCATCTGTAATCTAGGAAAACGGAAATTAGAAAAAAGTAGAGGTGTCAATTTTATATGCAGATTCACTAGGCTTTAAACCAACAAAAGTAAGGAAAGACAAGGATGGTCACTTCATATTTGTTAAGGGAAACACTCAACATGATGAGATGTCAATTATTAACATTTATGTGCCCAACCAGAATGCTCCTCAATTTATAAGGGAGACTCTAACAGACATGATCAATTTAATATCTTCCAGCACCATAACAGTTGGAGATTTTAATACCCCTTTGACAATAGTGGGTAGATCCTCCAATAAGAAACTAAGCAAAGAAATTTTGGACTTAAACTTCACCATACAACAATTGAATTTAACAGACATCTACCGAACATTTCATCCTAACAAAACTGAATACACATTCTTCTCATCATCCCATGGAACATCCTCCAAAATTGATCACATCTCAGGTCACCAGTCTAACCTCAGCAAATTTAAAAGTATACAAATTATTCCTTGTATTTTCTCGGACCATCAGACGCTAAAAGTTGAACTCACCCATAACAGGTATCTGCATACTCATACAAAGACACAGAAACTAAATAACCTTATCCTGAATGATAGCTGGGTCATAGATGAGATTAAGAGGGAAATTGCCAAATTTTTGGAACAAAATGATAATGAAGACATGAATTATCAGAACCTGTGAGATATTGCAAAGGCAGTCCTAAGAGGGAAATTTATAGTGTTACAAGCCTTCCTCAAGAGAACAGAAAGAGAGGAAGTCAATAACTTAATGGGACATCTTAAGCAAGTGGAAAAGGAAGAACATTCCAACCCCAAACCCAGCAGAAGAAAAGAAATAACTAAAATTGGAGCAGAATTAAATGAAATTGAAAACAAAAGAATCATTCAAAAGATTAATCAAAAGGTTGGCTTTTTGAAAAATTCAACAAAATTGATAAACCTTTGACCAACCTATCAAAAAATAGAAAATTTAAGTCCATAGTATCATCAATCAGAAATGACAAAGACGAAATAAGAACAGACATGTCAGAAATTTAAAAAAGTCCTTAATGAATAGTAAAAAAACCTTTATTCTCAGAAATATGAAAATCTGAAAGAAATTGACCAATACTTGGAAGCACGCCAAGTTCCTAGACCTAATCAGAAAGAATTGGAAATGTTGAACAGATCTTATGAAATACTGAAATAGAATCAACTATATGAAATCTCCCAAAAAAGAAGAGTCCGGGACCAGAGGGCTTCACATCAGAATTCTACCAAACCTTTAAAGAGGAACTAGTACCTATATTACTAAACCTTTTCCAAAACATTGAAAAATAAATAATACTTCCCAACACATTCTATAAAGCAAATATCACCCTGATCCCCAAACCAGGAAACGACCTAACAAGGAAAGAAAATAGACCAATATCTTTAACGAACATAGATGCAAAAATATTCAGTAAGATCTTAGCAAACAGAATCCAGCAACACATCAAACGAATTATACACCATGATCAAGTGGGTTTTATCCCAGGGTCTCAAGGTTGGTTCAATATTCGTAAATCTATCAATATAATACATCACATAAGCAAACTAAAAAACAAAGACCATATTATATTTTTAATGGATGCAGAAAAAGCTTTTGACAATATCCAGCATCCTTTCATGATCAGAACACTTAAGAAAATAGGTACAGAAGGGACTTTTCTTAAACTAATAGAGGCCTCTACAGCAAACACACAGCAAATATCATATTGAATGGAGTAAAATTGAAAACATTTCCACTCATATCAGGAACCAAGCAAAGTTGCCCATTGTCTCCACTGCTTTTTAACATTGTAATGGAAGTCTTAGCCAGTCAGGCAAAAGAAGGTGATCAAGGGTATACAAATAGGGTCAGAGGAGACCAAACTTTCACTCTTCGCAGATGATATGAGTTTATACCTAGAAAACCCCTGGGACTCAACCACAAAACTCTTAGTAGTGATCAAGGAATCCAGTAGTGTCTCAGGATACAAAAACAATACTCACAAATTAGTAGGTTTTATATATACCAATAATAGTCAAGCCGAACAATCCGTCAAGGACTCTATTCCCTTTACAGGCATGCAAAGAAGATGAAATATTTGGGAATTTATGTAATAAAGGACGTGAAAGATCTCTATAAAGGGAATTATGAAATTCTGAGAAAGGAAATAGCTGAAGATGTTAACAAATGTAAAAACATACCATGCTCATGGCTAGGAAGAATCAACATTGTTAAAATGTCCATATTATCCAAAGCAATTTATAAATTTAATGCAATCCCTATCAAAGCACTACCCTCATACTTTAAAGATCTGGAAACAATAGTACTTTATTTTATATGGAACCATAAAAAACTTTGAATAGCCAAGACATTACTCAGAAATAAAAAGAAATCAGGAGGAATCATGCTATCAGACTTCAAACTATACTATAAGTCTATAGTGATCAAAGCAGCATGGTATTAGCATAAAAATAGAGAGGTAGATATATGGAATAGAATTGATAACCAAGAGGTGAACACAGACACTTATCATCATTTGATCTTTGATAAGCACATCAAAAATATAAATTGGGGGAAAGATTCCCTATTTAACAAATGGTGCTGGGAGAATTAGCTGGCAACTTGTAGAACACTGAAACTGGACACACAGCTTTCACCATTAACAAAAATTGACTCTCACTGGATAAAAGATTTAAACTTAAGACATGAAACTATAAAGATTCTTGGAGAAAGTGTAGGAAAAACACTTGAAGAAATTGGCCTTGGAGAATACTTTATGAGGAGGACTCCTGAGGCAATTGAAGCAACACAAAAAATACATTTCTGGGATCTGATCAAACTAAAAAGCTTCTGCACAGCCAAGAACACAGTAAGTAAAGCAAGCAGAGAGCCCTCAGAATGGGAGAGGATATTTGTAGGTTATGCTTCTGATGAAGGTTTGACAACCAGAATCCACAGAGAACTCAAACTTATTAATAAGAAATGAAGAAGTAAATTGTAAGTAAGGGACTTGAACAGAAACTTTTCTGAAGATGATAGGCACATGGTCTACAGACACATGAAAAAATGCTCATCATCTTTAAGCATCAGAGAAATGCAAATCAAAACCACTTTGAGATATCATCTAACTCCTGTAAGAGTGGCTCACATAACAAAACTACAGATGTTGGCATGGATGTGGAGAAAAGGGAACACTTACGTACTGCTGGTTGGGAGTGCAAGCTAATATGTCCCTTTTGGAAAGAAGGATGGAGAATACTCAGGGATCTAAAAGTAGACCTGCTGGGCAGTGTGGCTCAACTGGTAGGGTGCAGGCCCCATATACTAAGGGTGGCGAGTTCGAGGCTGGCCCCAGCCAAACTGCAACAAAAAATAGCTGGGTGTTGTGGTGGGCACCTATAGTCCCAGCTACTCGGGAGGCTGAAGCAAGAGAATTGCCTAACCCAGGAGTTGGAGGTTAATGTGAGCTGTGTGACACCACAGCACTCTACTGAGGGTGATAAAGTGAGGCTCTGTTTCTACAAAAAAAATAAAAAATAAAAAATAAAATAAAAGTAGACCTGCCATTTGATCCTGCAATTCCTCTAGTAGGTGTATATCTAAAAGACCAAAAATCACTTTATAACAATGATATTTGTATCAGATTGTTCATTGCAGCTCAATTCATAATAGCCAAGTCATGGAAGAAGCCCAAGTGCCCATTGACCCATGAATGGATTGATAAATTGTGGTATGTGTATACTACGGAATATTATGCAGCCTTAGAAAAAGATGGAGCCTTTACTTCTTTTACATTTGTCTGGATGGAACTGGAACATATCCTACTCAGTAAAGTATCTCAAGAATGGAAGGAAAAATATCCAATGTACTCAGTACTATTATGAAACCAATTTATAATCACTTACACTTTCATATGAAGAATAGATCACAACTATGGCCCAAGATGAAGAAGGGAAGAGGGGGGATGTGAGGGGAGGGGAGAGGGATCACAGATCAAGGGAGGGTGAATGGTGGGATCATACCTATGGTGCATAATGCAAGGGTACATGTTGGATCTATTAGTATAGAGTATAAATGTCTTGACACAATAACTAAGTAAATGAGATGAGATATATATTAACCAGTGTGATGTAAGTGCTCCTAATTCTATATGAAAGCAGCATATTATACCCCATAAATGCATTAGTGTATACATGATCTATGTGTTTATGATTTAATACAAAAGAAAAAGAATTGGACATCACTCTGCTGATGAATATTCTAGCACAAGCATCTATCAATTATCTATTTATCTATCTATCTAATTTCTTTTAAAGGGAAGTGTCTCATGAGTCAATGGTCTTTGAGAATGATTTCTTTCTGGAAATCAAGACATTAGAAGATATTAATATATTAATAGTCAGCCTCCATAGTTGACTACCTCCTTACATTGACCACCTCCTTAAGTTGATCTAATTTTCAACTGGGCATGTGGTGCATATGATCCATGCACCACATGCCGGTTTCAGTACACTAGGCCTAGTTTCCCATGTTGACAACCTCAGTATGTTGGACCACTTGTACAGTCCCTTGGGTGATCAACGTACAGGGATTCTACTGTATATTGATTTATTCAGCCTTTCTTGAGTTGAAAGATGGAATAAATTCTTTTGAAAAAATCCTTCCACTGGGATACATAGTTTGAATAAAGATGTAACATGTCTTCTCAATGTTTTTGTTGTTTTAAAATCTCACAGATTATTTGGTTTCTGGAGAAGGTTTAAGAACATCAATTGAACAATTGTCTCTGCTTCCCCAAATCCCCCTCACTCTCAGATGTATCAAGCTGAGTTTAATTTTCTATGAGACAGTAGATGGGAAAAAGGTTTTGCTTATGAAATTATGATACATTTGGGTTATGATGTTTATATCAATAGAAACCCAAAGCACTTTATTTGTCACCAGGTCTAGAGAATATAAATCCACACCAAGCCTCCTTTATGGAAAATGAGTACACTGAAGGTAAATGGCCACTACTAGTATTCTTGGCTCTCATAAGTGATGGAGTGAGTTGGATCCTTTAGTCAAACAGGCAGCCCATGTATTATGAGACCCAGGCTGGTTGTTGACCAACTTAGTTCAAATGTTCCAGTGGGCAGTGTAGGGAAGAGGTGCATGGAGTTGGCATAGCATTCAAGCTAGAGAAATGTGCCTAGCCACCTCTCACATAGGTTGCTAAAGAGATGAATTTCTATTTTTGGGGTTAGAGGCCTGCTTTCCTTCAGATTCTGAAATCAATGGGAAAGTGTGGTCCAGGCAGCTGAAGACCCTCATGTTATTACTGCACTTTCCTTCCAAAGAGAACCCCGCACATTATCCTCACTCTTGAGAAGTGAATCCCTCAGGTCCTCACTCTCAATGTGGCCATCCCCAATAATTCCAACTCTCCTTTTACTCTTTCCAATTTGTCCTAGAATTCAGAAAATGTCATGCTTTGTAACATCTGATTATTTGAAATTTTTTTCCTGTGTTTTTTTCCTATACATAAGTGCTACTTGCACAATTTTTTCTTTTTGAAAATGTGAAGTCACATTTCTTTTTAAATTGATTGTTTAAAAACATTAAACAAAACAAAAGCATTGTTTTTAAACAAAACAAAGCATTGTTTTTGCTTTACAATATAATTTGGGTATTTCCATGTCAATAAATATACTTCTACAGTGTCACTTTTACTGGCTA
Organism: Perodicticus potto; assembly: GCA_963574655.1. NCBI lineage: Eukaryota > Metazoa > Chordata > Mammalia > Primates > Lorisidae > Perodicticus > Perodicticus potto. Next base: position 44,452 of record CAUYRH010041532.1, on the reverse strand, counting down.
CATAGTATTCTAGTGTTTGGCTACACCAAACATTTAACCAATCTCTCCAATGTTGGCTGTTTGGTAAATTTTGATTTTTGTCTTTGATTCATAGTTGCTAAATCACATATGAGATCTGACAAGTATATTCATGAACTCGTTCTAAAAAGAGTGCTAAATAACTCATTGCTGAATGTCATGATGGTCACCAGATGGCCAAGGGGAGTACTTCGAAGGTGACCGTAGTGATAATCAGCAATGAGGTATGTAGTGCTTTTTCTAGGATGAGTTCATGAATTTAATTGTCATATTACTTTAGCTAAGTCTTTGTCTACTTCCTTGATTATTTCCATAAGTTTCCAGAAGTAGAATACATGAATCAAGAAGTATTCAAAACTTTTTAGGATTTTGAATAATTATTTTGAATTGTCCAAAAGAACGATTCTACCAATTTATGTGCCTATCAGTTCCTTGGAATCAGTATGAGAATGCGTTTGTCTGGGCACTTTCCACATGGTCATTAAAAAAAATTAACAATAATTTAATAGGTGAAAATTGGTTTTGGTTCGTATCAATGTGATTTGTCTTCGTGTTTTCTTAGAATCTGTATTTGTGTCATTCTCTGCTTGGTCTCATTTACATCCTGGTATTCTTTATTTAATGCCTGCTTCTTGAAGCAGGAAAACCACAGGGATGTGGTAGGTTCTATATGAATTCTTGTTCCACAGAATTAATTTAAAATGGAAAAAAGATCAAAAAATATATCTGTTTCATAGGAATGACAGTTTAGAAATTGGGAAAAATTTTAGGAGAAGGATTAAAAGTGAATGAATTTCCAGTAAAAATTGGAAAATTAAAAAAAATCAAAAAAATCAAGCTTGAGAGGATACTGGCCAATATAATTTCTTACATTTCTTATAAGGTGAACATCTGTCTACCCTATAATCTAGCAAAAACATTTTTAGAATGTTCATGAATTTTTCTCACTATCCTTCTCAAAATAACAAAAATATGGAAAGTACTTGAATGCCCATGAACAAGAAAATGGGTAAATATACTCTGGTATATAATGGAATACAATATATATTGTAATATGAATAAATCTTGCAAAAATAATGCTGCATAAAAGTCATTCTCAGAACAGCACACATGGTATGATACCATTTTTTATGGTTCTCAAGAACAAGAACCATAAGCTTAAACTTACGTACATTTATGATAAAACTACACTTTATAAAGCAGTAAAAGTTAGGACTGTAATTATGCCTGGAGGAAAGGAAGGTGGAAAGAAAAAAATACATATATATTATATATATATATACATGTATATATACATTATATATACACACATATATGGATATACACACACACACACACACATATATATATATACAGGATGGCCATCAAGTTAGTGTGTAATGTGCACAAACTTTATGGCCACTTTGTTTATAAAAGAATGTTCGAATTAATCACAAAGCCCTAGTTTTTGAATTGGATGGGGACTCACAAATGTTCATTAGAGTGTGTTTTGTAACTTACATATGTATTTTTTGTAAATTTGACAGCTTCAGATAATGTATTTAAAAGATAATAAAGAAAAGAAAGAATGAAAACAAAGAATGCTGGTAACAAAGGGACAGTTTCATAAGTCTTCTAAAAGAAAAATTGTCTTTTTTCTTTGTTATAGTTTCTTGGTTTCTTATAGTTTTTTCTAAGTTGCTACATCCTGAAACCCTCTTCCTAAGTCACTGGTGGAAGTGCTTGTTAATGGGTGAGTGTCCAAGGTGGTTTCCTAGCGTGCCTAACACCCCCTGGTGCTAATGACTTCTCCTCTGATGAGTGTTGTCTAGTGGAGTGGAGGTAATGGGCTAGAATGACTCGGTTGGTCACTGATGCCTTTCTGGCTAGCCTGACACTGTTCTTAGTCACCATGCAGGCTGAATGGGTGACATTTGGAAGTCACAGCAACAAAGTTATTTTCTTGTCCAAAAAAAAAAAAAAACCCTTTTATATTTGATTCTACATATTGCTTTTTAATTCCCTCTCTGAATTCAGAATATAACTAGATAATTCAAATATTCTCACTACAAGGGAGAAGGAGGCAGTTTGACAACATTGGGAATGACCTTTCAAAGAGCAAACCTCATCAATGCCTTGAGCAAAACTCATCACTGAGTACCTATTCATGTATCTAACATAGTGAGTATCTTTTTGGATACTCTCTTGTTCTCTTTGTGTATTAAACTAGAACATTCAGAAGTGATTTTGTCCCTCTTGGTACATTTGGCAGTGTCCAGAGACATGTTTTGCTGGGGAGTGGGGGGAGTAGTGGGGGTAGTGCTGCTAGGTAGTGGGTAGAGGCCAGGGATGCTAAACAACCTGCAATGTACAGGGCACCCCGTGTTCCCCAACAAAGACTTACCTGACTCACAACATCAGTAGTGCTAAGGGTGAGAAGCCCTTGCTAACAGTGTGTTTCCTTCTTCACTTGGAGACAAGGGTTCTTTGCACACCTGAAAAACGAAAGTACTCTCTCCTGAGAGCAGACGTATTCAGTAGAGGGTAGAGGCATCTGAAAAGCAGAGAGGGGTCATGCTTGCCCCCGTAGTACATTGGCATGGATCTGTAGTCCACTTTCTACACCTTTTTGTCACCTACTACCTCACGTAGCTATCACTTGGCAATGTTTTCTTCCTCCAATTGAGTGTATACAACCGGAGGGCAGGATTCCACAGAGGCTCTTCTAATGTAGGTGCCTTACACCTTCTGCTGACTGAATAATGAACCACTGCTTATAAAGTCAAGAACTTGGCAACTCTACAGAGGGCTAGTTGTGAAGAGTGTATAATATGGGAATTACTTAATAGGGGAAGGGGTAGGAGACATTGGCTATCTCTCTCAAGCCCCTCAACTATTATGGAGTTATAGAACATTGTTGTTCAAGGGTCATTTGATTGAATTCCCTCATTCCTAGGGGAAAGAAATTGAGACTCAGAGTGGCTGAGTATTTCTTCTAAGTTGCATAGCAAGTGTTGGGAGATATGAAGCAAGAACTCCATCCTGGGATTTCCTCTTCTCTTGGCTGTTTAGCACATTATCTTCTTGAGGGCCTGTCCAAGGCACTGAAATAATGGGCTTGTGATTTTCAGGGATGATGTATGTAACTGTGTGTGTGAGTGTGCACGTGGGTGTGAGCACGAACATAATGTCAACAACAAGCACCAGATATTTAAGCATAGATGTTCCCTGACCTGTTCCTGACGCCTGACCCCCTAGTATTGCTAGTACAACCTGTAGTGCCCTGACCATAGCAGTTACCATATTGTATGGGTTCTGAATTTGACATCTACCTTGCACACTAGCTTTGGGAGGGCTGGAACTGTATTTGTTTTGTTCCATGCTGGACACATACATATATGTCCATAAGTTATTTTCTGTAAGGAAATAAGTTAATAATTGTTAAGTAAGGGATGGCCATCTCAGGCTTGGTTTGGGGGAGGGCATTGTTTGGGTGAGTGCCTTGCTGGCAGTGTAGAGATACCCTTCAAGGATGGAGAGTTGTATTGAAGACAAATTTTTCCTACATGGGAGGGAAGGTGGACTGTGGAGTGTGACTGGTAAGGCAAATACCACTTCAGCTGTGTCTTCATGAAACTGGGGAGCCCTGATGGCCCAGAGTTTGACTAAGGAAGTAACCCATCCACCCTGTGATGCTTTTTATTATGGACGACATTGATATCTGTGGGGTTTTTTTGAGATCATAATGTCTGAGCAATCTACCCACAGCTTGTTATATGGAAGATGAGATAGCTCATTATCCTGAAAATTCTTCAATAGCTGCTCATAAGAAGGTCAGTTAAGTACAAAGTGTCCACAATCACTCAAAATCTTACTGTCATTGAAGTTCAATCTGACATTTTTTTCACTCACTATTTTCCCTCATCTCCAGTTGAGAGGTAGGGGGATTGTGCAGGGTGGATGGCAGATTCTCCTTGAGACATGGAGCTCCTGCCCAATCTCCATGATGTCTCTGTAACTTCTGATGGACTCAGTTCATTAGGGACAGTTTCAAAGGGTTCCTGTGGGCACAGTGTTTATGTGGAATTGCTCCCTGCTCACAAGGCCAGGGAGAGAAGCGGAGTGGAGAGCAGGGAGGGAAAGAGGAGGCGAGAAGCAACTTGTCCTTGGACTCACTTGGTTCTCCCTCAGTGCCAGGGCTCCAGAACACAGCCCTTCTCAGATGCCCAGTTTCTTTCCTGCATCGTGAAAACTCCCCTAAAGGCCCTTTTGTAGGTTCTTGCTTGTGCTGTTACCCCATATGACTACCCTTCCACGGATTTAAGTCTGAGAATCCCTATCAGCCCTCACCATTAGGCTCAAGTCCCTAATCATCCATGAAGCCCGCCATGCGGCGAGTGTGGAGGGCAGGCTACTTTAATTCTGGGTTTCTGTGAGATCACCTAAGGGGTGGGAGGATAGTAGCGATTATAGCAGGCATTATAAATCTTTTCACTTTATTATGTTAACACCTGACATTTATTGAGTACTTATTATGTAACAGGCAAGTTTTGTTCAAGCTTTATTTTATTTAATTCTCATATCACCCTTTGAGGTAGGTGCTATGTTATCCTGTTTTTATGGGGCACAAAGCAAGTAATTTGCTAGAGACCATTTGGTTAGTCATAGGGGAGCTGGGATTTGAATCCAAGCAGCCTGACCCCAGAGACTATGGCTATGGTTACCAGATGGCCAAGGGGAGTACCTTGAAGGTGAGCACAGTGGTGTTCGTCAGCGAGGTATGCAGCACTTTCTCTAGGATGATTTCCCAAACTTAATTATCAGCTCTGATGGCATTCCAGAAAAAGAGTTCCAAATGGCTTTGAAGGGTGAGTGAGGTACTGGTGTCAGCACATAGCCTCCCCAAGGGGAGTACTTCAAAGGTGACCATAGTGATAGTCAGCTGTGGTGTATGTAGCACTTTTTCTAGGACAAGTTCGAGAACTGAATTGTCTGATCTCTTAATGTGTGCTAGAGAGAATACTCACGAGAGCCACTGCTAACCTCTAAGTCTTGCATAAGTTTAAGATTCCACCATTTTCAAGGTGGTGTGACTATTACCTTCTCATGGGCCTGCCTTGCCAGGCTTTAATTTCCATTCCTGTGGGGCAGACGCTATATGAGTTGCTTTTCACCACTCACTCTGGCCTGCCCTGTGTTTCCCAGGTTGTGGCTGATGGTAGGTGCCACCCCCATCCTTGGTGCTCAGAAACACCTATAACTGATCCTCTTCTGAAATAATGATTCCAGGTTGTCCTTTCTGAACATGACACCCTCCCTTTTGCACCCCCCATTCAACACTCTTCAATCCTCATTGGGCCTTCAATCCACTGACTGTCACCTACTCACTGGCAGTTGATCACCTCAGGCTCAGATTGTGCTTATTGATGTGAACACACATCCTGGGATGTATGGAGCCCTCTCACCCACTCCTCCACTGACTTCTTTTGTTAAAATTCCAACTCTCTGCCTCCCCTGGGCCCACACCCAAGTAGCTAAATGTGGCTGGAGAAATTACACAACTGTGCTGACTTTAAATTTATAATGACAAATCTCAGTGCCACAGTTCTATCATGTTACTCCCTTTGTGAATTTACTTGGCCCCTTTTCAAGATAATATTTCAAACCTCCTCTCCCTTCAAAGCATCAACTTTTTTGCTCCTCTTTTTGAGCTGAGAACCTCACTACTTATATCCCCAAGACAAAGAGAAGCAAGAGAGGAGAATCCCTTTGGCTGTGTGCCATGAAATATATTAGTCTACCAGCATCTGAACCCATATGGTCCACCTGCCTCCTGAGGGCACTCTGCCCATCTCTGACTCTACAGAGCTCAGCCCTGTGCCCAGCAGGCTCTAGCCAGCCTAGCCTGTCTCCTCTTTCTAGCATGCAATGTTCTTATTGCCTCAAGGCCTCCACGCCTACTGTTTCCTCATCTCTTGCCCCCAGCTCTTTCCATGGCTCACTCTTTCTAATCCAAGATCCAGCTCCCATGTCACACTCTATACAAACTTTTCCTGATGACTCTGTCTGAAAGAGTGCCCCCTTCTCTATACTGTCACTTACCTACCATCTCCTTAGCCTGCTTTATTTGCTTCTTGTATACTATGAAGAAAAAATTCACCATCTGAAATATAATCTTAATTTATTTATCTGTTTACTGTCTGTTTTTCCCAGGAGAATGTGGGCACCGCCATAGTGGGAAACTTACTTGTTTGTTCGTTGTTGTGTTATTTGCACTTGACATATAGTTAAAACCAACAGGCCTTTACACCCTCAGGGACAATCTTCAAGTAATGTGGGACAGGAGTTAGTGGATGCCTACCCCAGATTCTGCTAAAATCATATAGTAGATGCTCAGTTAATGTCTTGAATAAAAGCACAAAGGAACAAAGTAGGACCATCTCAAATGACCTTGAATAAGTCACTTTTATTGATATCAGATTTTGTTATCCATGAAGTAGGAGTATTGGCTCTTATTTTAGGGTCTACCTAAATGAGGAGCATTTGTCCACAATGCTGCCACTAGTTTAGTTTACCTGTAATACCCATGAGTTTCATGGGTTTCATGTGAATCCTGACAGCATGTGTTTAGGGTCTACCTAAATAAGGGGCATTGTCCACAATGCTGCCACTAGTTTAGCTTACCTGTAATGCCCATGAGTTTCATGAGTTTCATGTGAATCCTGACAGCATGTGTTTGGCTGGAGTGTTCTAGTTATGGATGTTGAACAGTAGAAGATGAATTAAGAATGCTGTGTACATGTGAGGATGTGAGTGCCAAGAGAGCACAGGGAATTGCATAAAGGCTGTAGTCCAGGTTAGGCTCACTGCACGCAGTGGACAGGGCAGGCAGGTCTGTGCAGAGTGTGTGCTGTGTGGGGCTCAGTGATACACATGCCCAGTGATCCTTCTGCCGATTCATGCGTTGGCCTCAGCAGGTGCTGGTCCCCAGGAACTTTTGGTTTGAATATAGGCAGGAGAGAGGCATTTGTATTGCCCATCTGGGGAGGAGAGTTTATGAAGTGTGCTATGAACCTCAAATGTAATAATAATGACAATTGAGGCATTTTCTTGCTTATTTTCTAGGTGCCACAGTGCCAAGGGTTTTATAAGTTGTCTTATTCAGTCTCCTTAACACCTAATTGGGAGGAAAACTGTAGTCTACACTGTTGTGCCAACTGCCTCTGTAGCCCCACTTCAGGGGTACAGCAGGCATACTTGGTGCCCACTGACAGCTTTCCACCTCAAGTCCCCTTGTCTCTTGGCTTCCATGCTTGAGGGTGTTTTCTCCTTCTTGATAGTAGTTTGCTCTGCTCACACACAAGGCAGCCCCAAGGCAAGTGGGCTTCACAGCCTCAGGGCAATCTTCACATAGTGCAGCCCGGGAGACAGTAGATGACTACCCCAGCTTCTCCATCCTGGTGGCACAATTCTCTGGTGCATTGTACCTGGATCCTAATGGGTCCCCAGAGAGATAGAGCTTCATGGCTCACCATTGCTCATTTTCTGGATAATTTTCTTTCACTGCCTCATTTTCCCCCCTCCTTCTCTTGTGTTTCCTGCAGCCACCTCCCAAATAAAGTAGTACCTACATCCAAATCCCTCTCTCATGGTCTGCTTTTGGGGGAACCCAAAGTAAGATGATAATATATTTCTGCTTTTCAGATGAAGATACTGCAGAGAGAAGGAGAGAGGATCCTCTCTGTATCTACTTTATGTCTCTCTTTAAGCAAATTAGAGCTTGCCAGCCTGACTCCCATCTCCTAGGTGAACCATAACCACCTTCCATCACTAAGTCTTTGGGGTCACGCCCCAGTTGTTTCTAAGATATGAAAGCATTTGGCTATGTTTGTTCCCTGGCAAGGGGCAGGGCATCCTAGTGGGGCCCACGATGAGGCATGTAGCCAAGACATCTGGGCCCTCCTGGTTGAAAACAGCATGACACATGTGTTGGAAATGCCTGCCTCATAGTCCAGGCAGACATGACCTAACAGGCTATGTCTGTTCTGTTGTGTTCCATGTTGCAGTGACTCAGATACAGGTGCGACCTTCTTCTTTCCCAGGGTCTCTGCCCTTCCCCAGACATCTGGGCTGTGTGTAGGTAGAACCATGTCCTTTTAGGAGAATTTTTTAGCCCAAAGTGTGGGAGGGAGAGAGGAGGCTTGCCTCTGATCACCAGTGGGGACAGTGGAACCTAAGTGGGAAAATTGGGATGATTTTGGGGGAGAAAGTGCTGGTCATAGGATCAGGATAATGCTTCCTGAATCTGCATGAATTCCGTAGGCCTAGCATCTTCCTAAGTGACATTTCAGTGCCTGGAGCTCCAGTGATTGCAGTACGTTCTACACGAACTACAAGTCTTGTTTGGTCAGGAATCCTAGCAAAGTGTTAGGCTCTACCATAAAACACGAGTAATGACCTGGAACTCATAAGACTGTTAAGGGGACAAATTGGGATTACATCAGACAGGAGGATGGAGCCTTGAACAGTGCTTGATGTTCTGGCCCTACCCGCCTGTGTGACTGTGTTTCCATGAATTGGCAAGCAACTGAGAGGGAAGGCTTTCCCCTCATGTCAGTTGTATGGAATATGGAACCAATAGGCATGAGAAGCCCTTTGTGAGAAATATTCTTTGCAAGAAAGATCTTGGGTATCCCCTGGGGAGGAGTCCCCTTTCCTCCCTGACAACTGAGGGAAGTACATTCTTGAACTACTCGTAGGGGGACTATGGGCTCCCAGCCTCATAAACAAGAGGAGGAGTGATTCCTCAATGTTGATGAGTAAGAATTGTGTGGAGGAGCTTATTCACATGCTGATTATCTGGCAGTGCCCTGACAGATGCAGATTTCATAGGTATGTATGTTCAGTAAGCACCACCAGCTGATTTTATCTGCTTCTGAGAGATCACTTTTGAGTATCAGTGATGTAGGCAGTGCCAGCACACCCAGTGCCCTGGGTTCTCAGAGTCTTTAGTGTGTCAGGTGTCATGATATGATCATGATTTTCATGTGTCAACTTGAATGGATTAAGGGATAGTGAGATAACTGGCAAAACATTGTTTCTGGGTGTGTCTAGAGAGCATTTCTGGAAAAGATAGCATTTGAATCAGTAGACTGGGTAAAGAGGATGCACCCTCACCAATGAGTGAGAACCACCTGGTCCAGGAGGGCTCACATGGGACAAAAAGGCAGAGGGAGAGCGAATTCACTCTCTCTTCTTGAGCTGGGACATTCATTTTCTCCTGCCCTCAGACATCGTCTCCCTGGTTCTCAGGTCTTCACACCCCAACTGAATCACACCACAGGCTTTTCTGGTTCTCTAGCTTGCAGATAGCATGTCATGGCACTTCTTGGCCTCCATGTTTGTGAGAGCTAATTCCCACAGTAAAGCCCTTCTTAGGTATCTGTGTATATCCTATTGGTTCTTTTCCTCTGGCAAGTCATGACCAGTTCAGAGGACCAGACAGGAAGTTTCCTTCTGTATAAGGCAGATTTTCCAGGCAAGTCCTCAGCAATGACAAAGTGGTGCCTAGCCAGGGACTCCCCTGAGAACAGCTGCACCCGTCCTCCACTGGAGACATCCCAGGATAAGAGACTTGGGATCTCCTCAGAGGAAATCTACCATTGTTAAAATAATTCTCTCTTTACTCAGGCAGGGGGGAAGGAGACTTACCCTTGACTTTGAAATCGTGACTACTTCTTGACAACCCAGTTCCAGTGTCTTGTCCCCCATCATGGATTGCACTTATGTTCCTGAGCTGGCTGAGGATGTGGGGCAGTACAGTTGAAGTTCAGTCACCTTCGTGGGTAGGGTTGGGGAAGGTCTTGAAAACTCTTGGGGAAAAGTTCTGGTTCCTCTTCCCATCTGTGGTGAAGAGGCTCATCTGTGCTTCTCTGGTCCCAGGCAGCTGTGGGGTGAGCTCCCAACATTCCTCCAGGTCTGGGAGCCACTCAGCAGTTTAGCAATAGCTCCACAGCCCAGTAATCTGCTTGCCAATTTTTGAGAAGGGCATTTGCTGTTCTGTTTCAGCCCAGCCAGCTCTCCTGTCTAGCTCTCAGGTCTCTTCTTTTCTCTCTCTCTCTCTCTCTTTATTTTTGTCCTTTCTTTTACTTTCTCTGTTTCCTCTTTGCATCTGTTTTAGCCCTCTACAATTGAAATGTCTGTCTTAAATATGCAAGCCCAGTTCACAAGTTTAGTAGGCTTACTTAATAGGAAGAACAATGATTACTGTCTCTGTTTATTTTACTTAGTGATCCTCAGGAAGGAAAAAGGGAAATCTTTTGCCTGGAGTGAAACTATGATCACCCTAAATTTGTATTTGTAAAGAGGAGGAGAAAACTCCTATTGTGATTATAGTAGTGATTATTGGTCAGGTCCCTTTCTATTCTCTCTTCAGTGACGACCTTGTCATATACCAAAGCCTGAGTAAAGAGAGCATCTTGGGGGATTGGGTGAGGCAGGGGACAGCTGAATTGTCACACTGGAAGCCCAAAGAGTCGTATGTTTTTTTTCTTTTAAACTACTTTATTGAGGCATAATTGACATCCAATAAACTGTATGTAAAGTATACTTTGATAAATTTTACAAGTGTTTATACCTGTAAAATATCACTACAATGAAGGTAGTGAATACACCCAGCCCCCACAAATTTTCTGTGTCTCTTGATAACCTTTCACTACTGTCCTCTGGGCTCCTCTCCCATCTCAAGCAATCACTGATTTCCTATTTGTCACTTTTAGCTTGTATTTTCTAGAGTTTTATTTAAGTGGGACCATGTAACATGTGTTCTTTTTGTCAGACTTTTTTTACTCAGCATAATGATTCTGAGATCCGTCATCCTGCTGGGGAAAGACATAGTTCTTGGTTTTTATTGCTGAGGAGTACTATTATAATTGTATGCATATCCTGCAATTTGTTTATCCATTCACCTCTTGATGGATATTTGGGGCATTTCCAGTTTGGGTTAGGTAATAAAGCTGCTATAATATTTGTGTACAGATCTGCATATGAATAATATATATTTCCTCTTCTACTGCATAAATAACTAGGAGTGGAACATGGAGTCATATAGCTTTTAAGAAGCTGCAGGGATGAGTTAAACCTGGGTCTGGCAGTTAGGAAATCTGTGTTTACGATCAATTTTCTTAAATGCCAGTCAAAACTACCTTGAGATATCACCTAACCCCAGTGAGGATAGCCCACAATGCAAGGTCCCAAAGCTGCAGATGCTGGCTGGAGTGGGTATGCAGAAGAAAAAATACTTATACACTGTTGGTGGGATTGCAAACTAAGACAGCCTTCTTGGAAAGAAGTATGGAGAATCTTCAAAGAGCTAAAAATGGACCTTCCATATGATCTCTTTACTAGGTGTCTACCCAGGAAAAAATGATGATTTTACCATAAGGACATTTGTACGCAGATATTTATGGCAGCTCAATTCACAATCTCAAAGATGTGAAAACAACCCAAGTGCCCAACTCACAAATGGACAAATACACTGTGGTATGTGTATACCATGGAATACTGTTCAGCCGTAAAGAAAGATGGAGACTTTACATATTTTGTATTTACCTGGATACATTTGGAGAATATCCTCCTAAGTAAATTATCTCAAGAATGAAAAAACAAGCATCCTATGTACATGATACTATTTTGAAACTAGGAAATGAACAACTACAGGCCTCCAGGAGAGAAAATCACAATTAAATTAAAAAAGGGATGAAGTGGGAAAGGGGGAGGGAGATCTTTTTCCTAGTTACTAGCTGTGTGACCTCATGTAAGGCACTTTTAACTCTGTGTGTCCAGTTTCCTTGTTTGTCATAGAAGATACAGATTGATTTTTCCATTTCACATACATTAGAAGAGGCCTAAGGGACATAACCTAGGAGGACAATGCCAAGTTTAATGGTACCACACAGCACTATGAAGCCATTATCAAGAATAAGTTCTTCAAAAGGATAAGTCTATGCTTTAGGTCTTGCTTTGTAAAGAGATGGTCCAAAGGTTTTGAGGTGAAGAATTGCATTTGGTGTTCACTTGCTGCCCACATTTCCAAAGTTGCAGGTGCAATTCTTTTTTTCTGCCTTCCATGGCCCCTCCGTCCCTTGTTATCATCCTTCAGTGAAGACAGACCTATTGACCAAGGGTGAACAAATAGAAGCACCCAGTGAGACAAGTGCTAGTTGAAATTCATCTTCCTCCCTGCCTTTGGTTCAGAAATCCAGATAGTAGAAGAATATCTGGAGGTGATATCATAGAGCTTAGGTGAAGTCTTTAGGAGTTTAACTAAGGAAAAGTTGTCAAAGGCGCTCATGTGTCAGTCTTACTTCTCCGTGCAATTTCTTTCCTAAGAGGTGGTGGACAGAGTGGCTAGTATCTTTGGGGCGTGTCAGGTCATGTTCACATCCAGGTTTCATATTGACCTGTATGTCTTAGGGTTACTGGCTCACCTATGAGTCTTTTTTTTTAATCTATAAAATAGGAATGTTAATTATAATGTGTACTCACCTCAATTATTTTGAGAAAACTGAAGATGCACAGCTCAGTTATGCTTTGAAAACACAAAGCTCTGCCACACGTTCAGTCTTTCCAAACTGCGTATCTTTAGAAGGAGCTTATTCTTCAGTGGATGAACTGGGTGATCTTATATACATTATGTTTGTTGGGGTGGCAAAGTCTTCCCTCATTGTCAAGATATCATCCTCCATGTATTTGAAATCTCTTATATTGGTCACTCCTTTGAGTTAAGGCAGTGAACCTTCAACTTTAAAAGAGCAAGTACATTTACCTGGCAGTAATAACCTATTTATTGGTGTATTAATTGGACTATTTTTTCTAGTGAAGTTCTTCAGAATATAGGCATAGAGTAAATATAATAAGGAGTGGTTAGGAGTGCAGAGAGCCCTGGAACACATGTGAAGAAGTTCAGGGCATTTCACTGGGTAAGAAAAGACAAATTCTGACCTCCTCATTTATTTCTAGGGCCATGCCTGGCTCAAGGAGGCCGTAGTTCTATTAAAAACTCATTCTTTATCTCCTTTAAATGCTCTACCATTCTTTCCATTCTTCCCAAACTCTTCCTTGACTTAATCTACCACTAGAGGTGGTCTCTTAACAAAGCAAACAACAACACTCTGTTGGTTAGTGAGAGTTTCTTTCATGCATGCTACCTCCTTGGTTCTCGTGATTTTTCTGTGAATCAGTGAAGGAAACAGATAGTGTTATTTCCATTACATAGCTGGAGAAAGAGGCCAAAAACCTTTTTCAGACAACTATTGAGAATGCCAAGTTCCTGAGGCTGCCACCTAGATGAGACTTCAGGAGTCAGAGAACTTGCTCTGATGGGTGTTGATTTTAGCCAGAGATGGTTGACTCCTACCAGAGGTAAAACTGGGGAGAGATCCCAGCCTTTTTTTCTCTCATGTCTTTGGGGGTATAGAGTTCTATCAGACCCTGTGTCCCACTTATCCTTGAATGCTTCAGGGACATCTAGATGCCTTGGATAAACAGAGGAGGAAATGATTTTGTCCAGAACATGCCTGCTTTTCAGTGAACTAGAGATGGCTATGACAAGTTTGCTCTGTGCTCTGCTTTCCTTCTGGCCAGCAAATCTTCCATAGAGTGGCTGATGCTGTTTCTTAGGGAGCTAGCCCTCTTCACTTCTGGAACTGGACGTGGGAATTCTGCTTTTCCCAGTTCCCCTCTGCAGTGTGTTAAAGGTCAACGGCATTTTGACAACATTGTTTTCAACTATTTTATGTGAGAACTGAGGCACAAAGAAATATAATGACTGACTCAAGGTCATGTGCCCTGATGATGAAACTCAGATCTCACTCTCTCATTTCAGTTTTCTTTCAGCAACACTGTGTGTCTCCCTTCCTACCTCTGAGACTTGGGTCTAATGTGAGTTCATCTTACAGAATACACAGCACTACGCTTTCTGTTTCCTGCTGTCCTTCTCGAGGCAGAGGAGACTCTGACAACAGTAGACCTGCTTATTCTCAGAGATGGTGCCATAGGCGACTAGAACTTGGTCACCTCTTTGAGGAAATGACCATGGTCATTGGCACCCAAGTCTTGACATTTTAGCCCATCCTTGGCTTCCAGATCACCCTTTTTCCTGTTGAAGGTCTATCAGCCTTCTAGAAATGGAGCCATCTTCAGGAAGTCTGGGCTCCCAGAGACCCGGACTCGGTGGTCAGGAAGAAGGAAAGGGCCAGCCCAATTAGCAGTAATGGAATAGGTACATTTATCTCTGAATGATGCTCTCTCGTGCCCGTCATGTTGTCCCCTCCTTCCTTCTGTGCTTCTGTCCCAAGGACCAAGATGCTGACCATTTGCTTTCCTCACTTTCCTTAACCTAATTCAAGGAGAATGCTTAGTGGTTCATGCCTCCTACCTCAAATTACTTATTCTTTGTCCAGACTCATTGCCACGGAACCGATAGTCTATTCCAATGGATGAATGTCTGAGAGGACTTAGTGGCTGATAATTCTTTACTGTGCTATCTTCCATGAGATATTTGCATTTGGAGGGCAGCCCTAAAGATGACTATGATTCAATAAAAAGGTCTTATGACTCACAGCTGCTGTAACAGGTTTGTGGGGAAGTCTTGCATATGACACAGAGGCAGCCTGAGGAATTGAGAAGAAGTTACCTCCTATAGTTATACCTATGAGCATTCCTCTCAGCCATTCCTAAGTTTGATGTTCCATTGTATTTTCTCCATATCTTCATGACTTCCCAGTTTAATATATATCCTCTTGAACTTAAAAAACCCCCAAAACAGAAAAGATGTTATTGGTGTATCCACATGTACATAGTCATGCCCTGCCCTCGAAGTTTACTTACTTGGCTAGCTGAACATACTGGGAACATGGCTGTAGTCCTTCCCTAATATTTGTGGCGTCTAAGGCAAGAGTGCAAATGGAGGCCCGTAGTAGCATATATCCAAATATTTCAAAGTTGTAAAATGTGTACCTAAAATGTGTCTATTCTCCTACCTTGATCATTATACTTCCCTGATGGCAAAATATGTCTAAAGCTCTTCTTTTTATTTGACTAAAAGTTGGCAGAAAATCAAAGATGATAGAATTTAATTGTTACTGAGCATATCTGAGTCATTTTTATGGTTAATGATGTTTGGTTGAGTAATAAAATAAAGGCACATGTGTATTTTATTTTCTTTTATTTCAACAAAAATCATTAATTATAGTGATCAAAATTTTCACACATTTGGTTTTCTATCAGCAGTAGTGATCTAAGAAATAAAATCTATAATTGTAATAAAAGTATATAAATTAATATGTTTTTGTAAAAACAATATACAGTAAACATAAAACATTAGTTAAAATTATATTTATGTATGTTCTCAAATAGTTATTTTTCTTCTAATATACGTAAAAGTATTTATTATAAGATGAAATATAAACTGTAATTAATGGTAACAAATTTCTAAGTTGAAGTTATGAAAATAAAGCTGACCTTTTAAATTAATTTTTTTGAAAATATAATTAAATATTATTTTTAAGAAAATAAAATTAATGTCCATCTACTTGCTAAGCTAAAGATTTACTATCATGCTTTATAAGTGTTACACCTAGACTTATATACATACATAAATGTAAGAGTAGTATGAACTGGTAAATATTATAAAATGTTCCCCAGTCACCCTAAGCAAGTGTTGTAAATACTATGCTTATTCATGAGTTATTCTGAAATCATGAATTGGGACATAAAGAAAAGCATGAAAAGAATGCTCAGCACTTCTGGGAAACCAAACTTATGCAAGAATCTATTGAATTCAAGCTATCTAAGAAAAAGGATTTGGCAAGATAACTCATATGTTTATTCTTTTAGCTAAGCAGTTTTAATGTTCAATTTCTCCATATTCTGAAGTGGCATCAGTATCAATGTCGGTAGCAGCACAGCCCACAGTGTTCATAGCATTCCAACACAGTTGCTTTTTGTTTTTAGAATACAGAGAGAAAGATGTGGACAAGACATTCCCTGGGACCTGACTAGTATTGATCATGAGAGTGGATGTTTGGGGTTACTGGTTGTGTTGTAGCAGTAATGACTGCTGGGTCCTGAATAATAGCAGTATCCATGTGTGCATTTTTATTTTGTTTGTTGGTGGTAAGTAGGCATCTCTAAAGTACAAGGTCTATGGCAAGGATCCCTCTTGGCTGGGTCTAGGGTGATGACTATATTAATCATTTCTTTAAATAAATAGAACCAACAGGATTTATTGATTTAGCTGTTATCTGTCTATCCATTCATCCATTTGTCTGTCCGCTGTCTGTCTGTCTGTCTATCTATCTATTCATCCATCCATCCATCTAACTATGGGTATTGTTAGATGGATGGATGGATGAATAGATAGATAGATAGATGCCCATGTATTCTTTAATAAGTGCATTTTTATTTTATTTTGTTTTGTTTGTGGTAAGTAGGCATCTCTAAAGTATGAGGCTTATGACAAGGATCCCTGTTGGCTGGTCTAGGGAGCCTGTATTAATCAGCATTCTTTAAAGAAACAGAACCAACAGCATTGATGAATTTAGCAGGCATTCATCCATCTATCCATCCATCCATCCATCTATCCATCCATCTATCCATTTGTCTATCTGTCTGTCTTTCCATCCATGTATGTATGTATGTATGTATGTATGTATGTATGTATGTATGTATGTATGTATCTATCTATCTATCTATCTATCTATCTATCTATCTATCTATCTATCTATCTACTACTGGATTGGCTTATATGATTATGGAGGCTGAGAAGTCCCTAAATATATAAGCAGCAGGCTGGAGACCCAGGGGAATAAATGGTGTAAGTTTCAGTCAAAAGCCAGCATGCTCAAGACCCAAGAACAGTCAATTTTTCAGTTTGAGTCCAAAGGTAGAAAAAGACCTATGTCCACCTCCAGCAGTCAGGCAGAAGTTTTCTTTTAGACTTTTTGTTCTGTTTAGGTCTTTAGTTGATTGGATGAGGCCCAGTCTCATTGGGAAGGGCATTTTGCTTTACTCAGTCTACTGATTCAAGTGTTAATATCAAGAAACACCCTCACAGGAGTGGTGGCTCACTCCTGTAATCATAGAACTCCAGGAGGCCCAGTTGGGTAGATTTCTTGAGCTAAGGAGTTCAAGACCAACCTGAGCCAGAGTAAGACCATGTCTCTCAAAATACCTGGACATCATGGTGGGTGTCTATAGTTCCAGTTACTCAGGAGGTTGAGGCAAAAGAATTGCTTGAGCCCAAGACTTTGAGGATGCTGAGAGCTGTGATGTCACAGCTCTCTACCAAGGGTGACAAAGTGAGACTCTGTCTCAAAGAAACACCCTCACGGATACTTTCAGCATAGTATTTGATGAAATGTCTGAGCACTCTATGGCCCAAATTGACATGTAAAATTAACTATACAATGACCAAGAGACAAAAAATGTGCAAATAATGTACAAAAAATGCTGTCCAAGTAGACATTTCCAAATCTACTGGCTATTGCTTGGAAGATGGAACATTTATGATAAACCTTTTTCAACATTCATGAAAACATAGCTGTACTATCAGCTGATATTGTATCTCTGAATCCTTTGTTTCTGAGTGACCAAACAGATCGAGATGCATGTAGTATGTAAAACAAGGTATACATGTAGGTATAAGTAGGTAAAAATGTGTGAAATAGTAGAGATCTCTCCATCCAAAATTGTCACAATATTTAGGAGGATGTTCATAATAAAGTACTGTTCAGTTATCAAAAATATTTATAAGTATAGATAGTTCATTCCCAAATGACAATGGATCACATAGAATGTAACTGTATGTATGCACATATTATAAATTTCCCTGATACAATAATTGAGTACTGTCCAAGAGCAAAGGAAATTATGAAGGAAGTAGAGAGCAAAATCCTTGACCCTGAGGAGTCTAAAGTTTTATGAGAATTCAAGATAGGCCTAAATATTTGCCCATGAATACGGGCAATGAAAATAGCCACAAAGATAACTACACCTCATTCTTTGGCTTCCCACTCATTTGTAATTTGTAACAATTTAGACATGTGACATGGCAAACTGGTGTTTACTTTATGGCCAAGAACAGAGTTTTTAAATCAAACAAAAAATGAAATATTTCCTGGATATATAACATGTGCCAGGCATTGAGGTGGTTGTTTCACATGCATTACTTCATTTAATCCTTCAATAGTTCTGTGAGGTGAACTTTTTTACAAATGAGGAAACCAAGTCTAGGAGCAGTTAAATATAGATCCAAATATAGATGACCTCAACTCCAAAGCTGTATCAGGGGAGTCCAACTGCAACCTGTGAGCCCCATGCTGATTTTGCGAGGACTTTTTTGCTTATATATATGTAGTGCTTATATATATGTAGTGTCAGCTATCACAAAAACTATTTGTGGACCTTTTTTATTCCCCCTGAGTATTTGTGTATTTAATGTGTGGCCTAAGACAACTGTTGTGCTTCCAATGTGTGGCAGAGAAAAAAAAAATTGGTTGGACACCCCGACCACAATTCAAACAAACTGCAAGAAAATGTTTAGGTAGCTTCAGAGGGCCAAATATTCTAGAGAATATTAGAAGGTCACATGGACAAATATTAATAAGATCATTACAGATCGTCCTTATCTCTTTGTTAGAGAGAATGTGTCAACTAACTCCGGGTTGATAGCCTGCTTAAATTTATTCAATGCACTCTTAATAATAAAACTGTTTCCTATATAATAGTCAAATAATTTGACTTTTGGTTAACTTCTAGCCTGCTCTGTCTCTCCTTTTCATCTGAATTAGTTAAATTTGACTTTTGAGTTTGAATTGTGGAGAGCAAAAGTGTGCTAGCATGGAAATTTTTTGTGAGTTAGAGGCCTTCATAGACTCCACTAAGATGAGTATTGCCAGTCTATAAAGATGACCCAGTTCAAGGGCAGATCTTCCCCTCTGCCCTTGATCCTGACAAGAAGGCTTAGAGCTATAAACAAGGCTGGTATACTAAATAAAACAGCAATCATCCTGTGCAATTACATGGTGCTTTACGGGAATAAGGTTCAGAGGTGCGTAGGTCCAGCATGTGCACTGTAGGTAGGTCCTCAGTGAGAGCTGCTGACAACTGGGATGTGTGGGTGTACCAACTGTGTACGAGTACAGAGACACTTTATTTTGAACTTAGATCAGAATTAGAAAAACAATGCAGGGAATGAACACTGTGCTTGAGTTAAGATTTCTTTTTATGATGTCCTGCTACCTAAATAAAACGGAGGCTCTGTGTTCACCAAATCTTTGCAGGTAATTAGTGTCAATGATTTATCTCAGAGAAGTTGCATTGTTCCTGTATCCTGAGACTTAAGTGGTTATTTTAGAACAAGCCAGTGTGGTTTAGATTTTGATCTGTAGCTTTGGTTTTCTTGTGATTCATATTGATCGTTCCAATTTGTATGCTGCTTTGCTCCATAGGTTCTTGATCCACTTGTTTTTCTCCTCTATGGCATGGTTATAGGTTTATGTTTCTAATTTTCTTTTATCTTTTCTTCTTGGAGTTTCAGTGTTTGCACTCCAAGTGGCTTTTCTTTTTTAAAAATAGTTCTTGTTTTTGTTTATTTGCCCTGCTGTCAGGCCTGTTTGGCCTTGTCCATGAGATAATGGAAATGAAAGTGCTTTATAAGCTGTAAAACACTCTTCAAATGTAAGAGATGATTACTATTTTATTAAAAATAATAACCCTGGCTGTAGCTTGAAGTCTTCTTGCTGTAATCAAGGGCAAAGTGTAGCACCTAATTTGGACAGGTGGGTCATCTTTATGCACTGAGAGCCTAATTCATAATAGCTCTAGCAACCAATGTCACAGTCCTCAATTCTCTGTCAACGCAGATTACAGCCTGTGTCTAATCTGGAAAATGGAATCATAAGCCGAAAAAGTAGACAGAGAGCCCACACTGGGCAGCCCTAATAGCCTAAAAGCTCCTTCTTGATGCACGATTCCTGATGTGTACCCATACCCTGATCTCGAAGGCCTGAAATACTTTGTCAGGCTTGGACTAGGTTTAGGTTCCACCCTTCTGGGTCACGGGCAAAGAGAATCCTGTGCTCTATCAAAGATCCCACTTTAGACTATGTGATGGCATTGTGGCAATGCTTTTGTTCACTTTCTTGCTCCATAAGCAAATTCACATCACATTTTAAGAATCAATCCTAAAGTGGCTTAAGAACAGAAACTTTTACCTGCTTAAGAATAGTTCTTTACCTTTCCATCAAGAAGGCCTACTAAGTGTTGGCCTGAACTCAAACAAGGTCCCATATACAATCATACTCTTTCAACTGGTATAAGAAAAAGCCTGGTATAAATGGCTTGGTTTTAGATGTGCCAGTTGTACTGGTTACTTATAGATGCCCTTAACATGCTCATATCTAGAGTTAGTTTATAACTTTTGAAAAGTAGCTATTTGTTTCAACTAAACCATCATTAGTGGACTTTATCCCAACCTTGAGATAAGCAAGAGAAAGATGTCCTCATTGGTTTCTTAGTAGATTGGAAATGCAGACATTTTCTTCTGGGAGAGGGAAGAAGATGGTAATTCTACCTAAAACCTCTGTAGTATGCCAAGGTTGAGTTTAAGGAGATGGGACAGCACTTCATAAAAGGAAATATTTCTGTGACTGGGTATCCATAGGATGTGTACCAAGAAACTCTATAATATGGGAAGTATTTAGGTCCTCTTTTGTCTTCAAATCTTCTCCTTACTATTCATTCATTTATTTATTTACTTATTTATTCAGCAAATACTTGTCGAGCACTTATTTGGTATCAGGAAGATACTGTGCTAGATGCTGGGGACCACACACATCACTTCTGACAATTATCCTGGATCTCAAGGTCATCTGTGCTGCAGTCAGTCTGTACATGAGCTATGGGGCAGTCAAACCTGGATTTTACAGCTTTCTCCCATGTTTGCCTTTTGTGTTACCCAGTAAAACATTACCTTATAACTTGTCATCTGGATCTTACTTTATACATCTGTACAATTTTATAATAACAAATTCTAAGTAAGTCTGTGGTGAGGAATCCATAAATAAAGTGTGTAACACCCAGTTACACATAGTAGGTCTTGTGCTCATTAATTGGTAGTGGCATCCTTCACATTCATTTTCAATCACCACCTCAAACTCACTTTGCCTGGGACAAAGAAGAGCAGTTGGCTTCCAACTGGAATTTAATAGTGTTTAAGCCTTTTTGCAAGTAGACATATGAACAAGATATTCTCAGGAATGTATAGATTCCAGTTCAGTATTCTGGAACTATAAATATGGACATATATCCAGTTCAACATTTACTTTTACAAACATGACTAAAGATTTTTTCCCCCATTCCCCCTAGCTTTATTAAGATGTAATTGACAAATAAAAATTGTATTTTTGATATACAACTGAGTTTTAAAAAATGTGAAGAGTTAAATTAATCACAGTACATTGGCTGGCTTGGCAGCTCTTAAAATAATAAAACAAATAAATGTAGTTAATAATCAAAAAATAGAGATAGAATGGAATCATAAAAAATATTTAATCCAAATGAGTCATAAAAAGAGTAAAAAGGGAAAAAAATTGACAATTCAAATAGATACCAAATAGAAAGATGGCCTTTTATAGTTATCCCGTAGCTCACAGATTCTCTACTAAATTTTTTTTTTTAATTTTGGAAAGGTTCTATTGCTATGTCCTCGACTATATCAATAATCACATTAAATATTAGGATACAAATAAGTTGTACATAAGTTGATAGAAAAAAATATACCATGTTAATACTAATTTAAAGAAAGTGAAGTGAGTATATTAATATTAGACGAAGTGATTTTCAGAGCAAAGAATAATTACCATGGATAAAAAGGGTCATTTTATAATGATAAAGGGAGTCTATTCACCAATAGGATATAACAGTCTTAAAAACTTATTCACCAAATAACAGAACTTCCAAACACATAAAGCAAAAACTGATAGAACTATAAGGAAAAATAAATAAATACACAATTACAATGAGAGATTCCAGCACTTCCTTTTCTTAATAGATAGAACAGATGGAGAAAATATCAAGAAGACCTAAAGAACACTACAAACTAACTTGACATAACTGACCTTTTCAGAACCATGCATCCACTATCAGAAGAACATATAGCACTTTACACCTAACAGTCTAGTGCCTGACACAGAGCTCTAGCCCATTCTGTTTGTCAAGAGGAAAACTTTTCTGTCAATAGTAAAATTGTTCTGGACTTCTCCAGGCTGTGAGAAATGGCGCAGCATTGTTGTCAGAATAGTAGAGGCTCCTTCTTGAAGCATTGCTGCTGTATATCGTGATTGCAGCTTCAAGAGAAGGTCATTGTTTCAAGATAATAGCTTATTTGCCCAGGAAGAGATCCGAATCAAAAATCTAACCTGCACATTGTCACCTTGTTGAGGAGAACAGTAGCCAATAACTGTGTCCAGACCTATTAAAATCATCATTCTATTGCCCTCAGGGGCTTGGCAATGGAAAACGCATAATAACATCAAGCTTAGAACAATCTTAAGGTTTTCTGCCATTTTTTTTTTTTTTGGTATTATCTGGACTATTAGAATAAGTCTAATGATACTGATTTCCTCAAAAGACTTCATGAAAAATTTTACTCTCTTAAGATAATGTATTATGAGACAGGTCTTTTTACCCCCTACTTTCCCAAATGGAGAAAATTTAAAACCATAAGGAATAGAATATGATAGAACTGGTCAAATACATGTGTAATCAGCTTTAAATCATAATATGTAAAAGTAATTTACATAATTATATAACAAATTGCCATATTTTGATCAAGGAGAAAACACAATAAACTAGAAAAACCTTTGGTAACATGATATCATTTCATGGTACCATGTTGTGGGGAACCTCACCATTACAAAATCTCAGTGAACTGTTCCTCCAGGGAGTCAGACATATAGTGAAGAATGGAGGTGAGAAATAGCTACAGCCATACTGGGCATTGTGTGCACCCCACCCTGATCCTTGGCTGCATTTTGTGCTTCTACATTCCAAATGGGCTTTCTCCATTGCAACTGCCTCTTTGGGGAACATGAAGATATGTCTGTATTTAGTATACAAAGTAATATTACACTGTGTAATTTAGTATATATGGTGATATTACACTGCTTCCTGTGTAGCAAATGAGCTTTACAATAGTGTTGTTCCAGTTTTCTCTTTTTGGCCTCTGTGCTATTCTTATCATAAGTTTACTTTTGTACACATTATAAAATCCATATTTAATTTTTAATATTATTTTTGCTTTAAATAGTCAATTACCTGCTGAGCAATTTAATCAGTAAGTAAAAAAACTACCTGTATTCATTTAGTTACCATTTTCAGTGCTGTTCATTTCTTTGTGTAGATTCAAGTTTACATCTGCTGTCATTGTCTGCTTGAAGTACTTCCTTTAATATTTCTTGCAATGCAGATCTACTGATACTGAATTCTTTTCGCTTTTATATACCTGAAAAAAAAAGCTATTTGGCCTTTATTTCAGAAAGCAATTTCCACAGGGTAAAGAATTCCATGTTAACCATTTCTCCCCCATTCAGTACTGTAAAGACACTACTCCACTGTGCTCTAGTGTGCATTATTTCCAAAGAAAAATCCGCCTCCATTCTAATCTGTGCGTCTTTGTATATAATGTATTCCGCTCCCAACTGATTTTAAGATTTCCTTTTTATCATTGGATTTTAGTAAAAAGGAAATTTGATTATAGGTGGCGCCCATAGCTCAGTGGGTAGGGTGCTGGCCATATACACCCAGGTTGGCGGGTTCGAACCCAGTCCAGGCCTACTAAACAACAATGACAACTGCAACAACAACAAAAATAGCCGTTTGTTGTGGTGGGCACCTATAGTCCAACTAGTTGGGAAGCTGAGGCAAGAGAATCACTTAAACCCAAGAATTTGAGGTGAGCTGTAATACCGTGGCACTCTACCTAGGGTGACATAGTGAGACTGTCTAAAAAAAAGAAAAGAAATTTGATTATAATGTGTTGAAATGTTGTTGTCTTTGTTTCTTATGCTTGCAGTTCATTGAGCTTCTTAGATCTTCAGGTTTATAAATTTTATCAAATGAGGAAATTTTTCAGCCAATGTTTTTTCAAATATTCTTTGTCTTTCCCCTTTCAGAGACTCCAATAATATGAACATTAGGCCTCTTGCAATTGCCCTATAGCTCAAAGATTATCTATTAATTTTTTTCATTTTGGACAGTTTCTATGGCTATGTCCTCAAGTTTATTAAAGCTTTCTTCTGCAATGTCTAATATGTTCTTAATTTGATCTAGTGTATGTTTCGCCTCAGATATTATAGGTTTTATCTTCAGAAGTTTGATTTAGGTCTTATTTATGTCTTGTATGAAGACAAATAATTAATTAATAAAATAACAAATATAATAACAAATAATTATTAATAATTAAATAATAATTAATTCATGAACTCATCTTAGAAAAAGTGCCTCATACTCATCCATACCTCATAGCTGAATATCACTATGGTCACCTTCGAAGTATTCTGCTTGGGAAGTTATACACTGACAACAGCACCTAGTTCACCCTCCAAAGCAGTTTTGGAGCTCTTTTTCTGGAAAGACCATCAGAGCTGATATCATATGGCACACAAAAACACTCAGCAACAATAATGAACGTCACCTAGCAGGACACCACCACACATCAGCATGAACACAGCTATGGGACACTGATATACTAAGTTTCTATAATCTTACTGAGTTGTTTGTACAGTGTTGCTAATATGATAGCCTGGTGGCAATCATGAACCTCATTGTCAGACCTCATATTATGACAGGTCTGATAGCTATTACATAAAAAGAGTTCCAAAATTACTTTGGAAGGTGGACTAGGTGCTGGCATCAGTGCATAACTTCCCAGGAGGAGTACTTTGAAGGCGACCATAGTGATATTCAACAGTGAAGTATGTAGCACTTTTTGTAGGATTAATTCACAAACTTAATTGTCAGATCTCTTCTTATGTCACAGTTAACATCCTCAAGTATTCCTTTACTTTCTTAAACATAAGGTATACCATTTTGATAATTTTTAAAATGTCTTTGTCTACTAATTGTATTATCTGTGTCAATTCTGAGTCAATTTCTGGTCATAAGTTTCTGCTTCTTTTTATGTATGGTATTTTTAATTGGATATTGTGAGTTTTACCTTGTTAGGTGTTACATAGTTTAGTGTTTATATAAATATTTTTGAGTTTTGTTCTAGTGCATTGTTAAATTACTTGGAAACATTCTGAGCCTTTCAAATCTTGTCTCCCTGCTTTTTTAGGTAGGATCAGAGCAGTTTAGTATACAGTTAATTTTCCCCAGTACTGAGGCAAAACCATTCCTTATAAAATTTGAGGTTTTCACACTCTGGCTGATGGAAGAGGTACTATATAATTTTTTACCTCTAATTTTTACAAATAATTTTTCCCGGGCCTTGATTAGTTTCTTCACACACTTGAGCTGATCAGTACTCAACTTCTTCAACCCTCTAGAATTTTTTTCTCTCTGTGTAGATGCCCCCTTTCTAGTACTATGCTTTGAACACTCTTGCTATCCCCAGGACAATCTGCTCCATGTTTTCAATTGAGGAAGACCAGTGGGTGCCATGAGGGTTCTCTCCTTGAACCGGGACCTGAAAACTCATCAGGCAGCAAGTTGGGGCAATCATGGGAAACAGCTCGTTTGTTTCCTATCTCTCAGAGATTATTGGCCTTCATTGCCTGATGTCCAGTACTTTTGAAAACAAGGTTTCATATACAGCAACTGCCTTTTTAGATGTTTCATACAGGAAGGTAAATTTAATTCTTTTTACTCAATCTGGGGTAGAAGCAAACTACTTTATATTTAAAAGAATATTTTGAGCCTCATTTTTTAAAATTTATTTTATTTATGGGACTAGAAGAGCTTATGGAGATAAGCCAGAAATGGTTTCTTTGGATTGAATGCAAAAGAGATGATTTTTCTAATTCTTTTTCATTATCATGATTCTTTGCCTTGCCACCAGTGTAATCTCCCCAAATCTAATCATCCCTCATTTCTGCTTCAATCCATCATGGCTCTTGAATGACTATTGAATAATGTGCAACCCCCTTAGTATGCATGTGAGCCTCCTGTGTGCCTGCTGGCCATTATTTCTAACACCATTCACCTTCCCCTTCACACCCTGTACTCTAAGCCTCAGCTGCCTTCTAAGGTATCTGTTTATAAGTTCTAGAAGGAGAGCCACTGTTCAAATCCTATTTAATGGCTGCCTGATCTTGGGAAATTCACTTCTGTAATATTTCTTTCTTTCTTTTTTTTTAATAATTTTATTAAATCATAATTGAGTACATTGGTGCAATCATAGGGCAAAATGTGCTTCATATACAATCAGAAACATTTTGATCGTACTGTGAGAGATAGCCCTCATAGCATTTTCTTAATCACTATATAAAGACAATTAGCAAAGTATCTCAAGAATGGAAGAAAAAGTATCCAATGTACTTCTGTAATGTTTCATCCAAAAATAAAAGTAATAATACTGCATACATCCTAGGTTTATTGTGAACACCAAATAAAATAATATATATGATGTGCTTACCACAGTGTGTGACATAGAGTAAGTGCGCTATTAACATAATTTATTACTATGATTACTCCTCAAATGCATCATGTTCTGCTTCTCTGCCCTCTAGACCTTTGCCTGGAAGCTCTCCTTTTCTTGCTACACACATTTTTCATTTGCTAAGTCCTACTTCTCTTTTCAGAAACATCTCAAGCTTTCCCTCATGTGGGAGGCTTTCCTTGACTTCTGACCTTAGTAGGCTCTGCCCTATGGTGCCTGTTAATGTCATTTTGTCATTGGTTTTCCTTTTCCACCCCCACAAAGAGGCAGGGAGACTATGGCTTATGGTAAACAATTAACAAATGGTAGTTGAAGGATGAATGAATGAAGCTTTTAATAACTGCTGAATAGCATGATGAAAAGGTGATGGAATGATGAAAAGTTGACAGAACTGACCTAAAGTGTTGTTCAAATGGATACCAGTAAAAGCCTAAAATTCCTAAGCCAAAGGACAGTGTGAAGAACAGGAGTAGGGGGCTCAGGGACACCACTTGGCTGGCTGTCCAGGAGCCTCTCTGTAGAACCACCACTAGAGGCTACCAAAATAAATACTTAATTCAGTGGTGAGTAATGCTACTTGGAAAGGAAAAGAGCAAAGCCTGGTGATGAGAAGGGAAAAAAACGAATGCAGGAAAATGAAATCATAAGCCAAACAATGTGAGAACACTTGCTACTCTCTACCCTCACCCCATGGCCTAGGTACCCTACATTTGCAGCATCATCTCTGTACAGCCAAAATTTTAAGAGATGCCTGCCAATATTGATGTTACACCATGCAATTGAAATCAAGGTAGACTGATGAAAAATCACTTTAAAAGTTAATTGTGGAAAACCTATAGTCTAGAGCTCCTAAGCTAATTAATGTCTGTTGGCTTGATGGCCATTTAGTGCTTGCTTTTTTTTAAAATTATTTTTATTTTTGGTCTCATTTTTCATGGCTGAATGTATACTCCTTTTTTATCTTATGACTTAAGGTGTCTTAAGGGACTTCTTGCTTGGCTTTTCTGAGTTGTTATTTTCTTACCTTCTCTCTGCTCTTTCACGCTTGCTTCTTGCTCTTCTTTGTACATCAGCCCTGCAGCCTGTGAGCACGAACACTGGGGAATATTGGGACATCCAAGCTCAACCTCCCTCCTGAAGCCCCTGGAGGGTGTGTTAAGGAGATTGCCCATGTCTGGGTTGCTGGTGATGTGCTCAGAACTCCACCAGCATCCCTCCTCAGGGCCCAGTTCCCTGGATTGTCCTGGAAAGAATCATAGGGGACAGACATTTATGTTTAAGGGAACATTTTTTCATCCCACAGATTGGAGGCTGTGATCAGTGATGACCCACCCAGAGGAGAGCTCACAACAAAGCTGGCATCACCCTGCCTCTCTTGCCCCTCAGATCTCAGGCTGCAGTGGGTGACAACAGGGGATTTTTAGGAATTCTTATATGGGGCAGGAAACTGACAAGGTATCATTCCTTTCTCAACCAAAGCCTGGCATGAATTTGAGTCTATCAGTGTATTTCCACTTATTGATGAGCAGATCACAGACTAGCCCCTGGGCATGTTTTCAAACTTAATGAAGAAAAGACAGTTTCTGCCACAAGAGCTCTTCATCTAACTGACAGTGTCAATCACGAGGTGCTCTGAGCTCCTGGCTGCTCTCAGTAATGAAAACTTTCTTCTAAACTATGCAGAGGCTGGGAAGACAGGACTGTAGGCCATAGTGGCAGGGGTGGGGTATAGGAGAAGTCTCTTATTCATCCTAATGGTTTTTCTTTTTACCTTATCATGGGCCTTAGTAGAGGGAAAACCAGAGAGATGGGGTTCAGTGGCAGCTGGAAGGTCATGGAAAATAGAGCTGAGGGTCTTCTTCTGAGAGGCTGACATAATGGCAGTGGTTTTAAACTTAAAGTTGGTTTTGTTCGTTCTTTGTGGTGAAAGGTCATCATCTGAGAGATTTTCCTTCCAGAAGCTCTTTGTCCTTTCCATTCAGCACACAGGAAACAAGATGGAGATCTGAAACCAGTCTTGGTTTATTTTATTTTTATTTCTTTTTTATTTTTTGGAGACAGAGCCTCACTCTGTTGCCCTTGATGGAGTGCTATAGCATCATCATAGCTCACAGCAACCTCAAACTCCTGGGCTCAAGCAATCCTCTTGCCTCAGCCTCCCAAGTTGCTGGGACTACAGGTGCCTGCCACAATGCCCAGCTATTTTTAGAGATAGGGTCTCACTCTTGCTCTTGCTGGTCTCAGACTCCTCTGCCCAGGCAATCCGCCTGCCTCTGTCTCCCAAAGTGCTAGGATTACAGGTGTGAACCACCATGCCTGGCCTCCAGTGGTTTTTAAATCTTTGTTTAGTTGGGAAACACTTTTTCTCCCCCAAAGGAAAGCTATTGCCTCTGCAAGAGCCTACCAGATAATTGCACCAAAATGAGAAGTAAGAATTTGGTGGTTTAGGGGTAGAAAGAAGGGGGATGTGCATGTGTGTGTGTGTTGGGTGTAAACCCGAAATGGCCATGGTGCTCTGGGAGACTCAGGAGCCCCGAAAACAGTAGTTCTGGTCCAGTGCCCTCAGGCTGAGTGTCAAGGCCATGGGCCTTATTGAAGAGCACACCTAGAACTTGTGGTGGGGCTGTCTTGGTGCCAGGCATCCAGCAGTGCACCAATGACACCAAGAGAGGACAGGCTTTGCCCAGATCGTTTGTCCCTCCATGGGAAAGGGTGGCCTCACTGGTCTCCAGGGCATCCTTCTATTCCATTCCCTCACTCCTCCTACAATAGTGTCATTTTCACTCTAAAAGAATTTGTGTATTTGTGCCAGAGAAGTTTCATACTTCTGCTTTCCAGAAGCAGTAATTTGCTCACATTGGCCAGAAAACTGCAAGTTATCCTTGCAGTCTCCACCCTACTCATCTCCCTTCATCAATCCATCACTTGGATCTGCTGACTCACCTTCCAGAGAACTCCTGTTGGTCTATTTGGTTCTATCTTTTTCTGAACATCCTGGTCCAAAACGCCACAATTTTGCTGGAGCTGGCAACAGCCTTCTTCCTGACTTTCTTCTTTCATTCTGGTCCCATGTTAAATTCATTCTTCACATATAAACCAGCACGATGTTTTTGACCTGAACTTCTGATTGTGCCACTTCTTGTACCAGCCAAAAACCCATCACGGGCTTCCTATTGGTTTAGGGTGAAGACCTCAATCCTTAGTCTACTCCTTGTTACTGTGCAAACGGTATTCTGCGTGATTCTTCAGTCTGGTCCTACATCTCCTCTTTCTCTCTGCCCTCCAGCAAAAATGTCTCTTCCTCACCACCTGGGAAGAGGCATATGATATGAAAGAGGGTAGTGGCTTTGGAGACTGATAGCTCTGGGCTCACTGTTTACTATCTAAGTTACTTACACTCACTGAGCCTCAGCTTACTCATCTGTAAACTGAAGTTCAAAATGCTACAATGTTGTCATGAGTCTAACTGAAATAATATGTATATACTTTTTGGTACAATGACTGTTTAGGGTGCTCAGTGCTCAGTGAACTCTGTCTTGAGTCTGCCCCTCACTGGCTCCTCCTAGAGTTTCAGATCCATTGTCTGTCTTGACTGAGGGAAACGTCAGGCTCCTGTTTCTTCAGTACCTATTTCTAGCTGCTCAAGCTCTGAAGTTGGCATAGAAAAAATTCTTGTTCCCTAGAACCCTGCTTGGCTGACCCCAAGGCTGCCCACTACCAGTCTTCCTGAGTCTCTACCTGGGGATCAAAGCAGAACTGGTCCCTTGTTCACACTACAATTATGCCCTACAATCTATGCCTGGGGCTGTGTCTCTAAACCTTGTCTCCACTTTTGGAAGGGAAAGTTGCCCAAGCTGGAACTCTAGCAACACTTTCACTGTCCTGCAATTCTTGGAGGTTGGCAGACATGGATGTCACTGGTCATGTCCTCGCCAGCCCTGGGAGCTGGAATCTTCAGGCAAAATGGTGGTTCTACCTGGAAGCAGGGGGCGGCCATCACTCCCAGCTCTCCTTCTCTGTGGACAGCCTTAGCTTCCCAACCCTGGGTCCCCACCAGGTGGCTTTAGAATAGAACTTCTTCACTTGGCCTACACTGGGGACCCGGGCCAGGTTTCTGACAGAGCGGACTAAATGGGTCTGTGTATGCAGTTGCTGTCCTTCCTCAAGGTCCAGCATGGGCCATTCATCTACTGGCCACTTGCCTAGATCCCTGTTTCATCACATGCTGCTCTGGCCAATGGCTGATCCCCAAATTCTCATCCTTTTTTCAGCTTCCTCTCCTGTGATAGATTACTTTGACATGCTCAAACACTCTCAAACACATATCCAAATTTTGAACACCTCCCCAAGAATTTCGTGGGAAAGGTACAAACTTATAACAAAACATAATTGCTATAGTAGTCCTGGGTTTATCAATAGCCCTCTTCTGTAATCAGTAACATAGATAGTCTTCAGATTTGGCAATTCCTAAACACTGGTTGTATTTCCTTGATTTCTGTCTCACTCAAATTTAAATATAGTCATGTACCACATAATGACATTTTTTTCAATGACAGAATGCAGACATGATGGTGGTATAAGATTATAATGAAAAATTCTTATTGCCTAGTGACATCATACTTACGGAAATGTCATAGGATAACACATGACTCACATGTTTGTTGAAAACAAACCTATTGGGCTGCCAGTTGTATAAAAGTAGAACACATGCAATTATGTTTAATACATAAAACTTGATAATAAGTGGTTTATGTATTTACTATGCTGTATTTTTATTGTTGGAATGTACTACTTGCAAAAAAAAGTTAACTGTAAAACAGCCCACAGGAGGTCCATCGGCAGGTGTTCCAGAAGCAGGCATTGCTATCATAGGAGATGACAGTTCCATGGGTGCTATTGCCCCTGACGACCTACTCGTGGGACAAAATGTGGACATAAAAGGCAGGGACATAGATGATCCTGACTCTGAGTACGCCTATGCTAATGTGTGTGTTTGTGTCTTAGTTTTTAGCAAAACACTGTAAGAGGTAA
The DNA here is from genome assembly GCA_963574655.1 of Perodicticus potto. Classification (NCBI taxonomy): domain Eukaryota; kingdom Metazoa; phylum Chordata; class Mammalia; order Primates; family Lorisidae; genus Perodicticus; species Perodicticus potto. The sequence continues at coordinate 12,702 of CAUYRH010041532.1, read as the reverse complement.
AAAAAAAATACACAATTTCAAAACTGGAAAAAAGCTTACAGAATAAAGTTAGAAAGAAAGAAAATATTTTTGTACAGATGTATAATGTGTTTGTGTTTTAATCTAAGTGTTATAATAGAATCAAAAAGTTAAAATAAAAGTAAAAAATTACAGTATACTAAGATTAATTTATTAATGAGGCAAGCAGGCTTCAGTATAGTAACTCCCAGCAGGTTTGCAGCCTGGGAGCAACAGGCTGTGCCATACAGTCTGGGTGAGTGGGAGGCTGTGCCATCTTGGTTTGTAAAAGTGTACTTTGTGATATTTGCATAATGCCAAAATCACCTAACAAGGCATTTCCTAGAACATTTCCATGTCATTAAGTGATGCATAACTGTACATTGAGTGAGAAAAGTAAGGTAGAATTTGTTTAAATATGTTAAAAACATGTTTAAATCTCAGATTATCAATAATAAATTACTTGTGAGTTCCCCATAGACAGGTAAGAGAAACAGGCAAGGACACGGCCTTCGGGTGAGGAGTCCAGTGAAGGGCTCTCTAAGGTCATCTTTACTGCTGAGCAGATGCTCATGGTCTCTGGGGACGACGGAGCCTGGGAGTTGGGGGCGACCATGGGTTCACTGGGAGTGAGCAGGACACTCCTGTTGATCCAGCGTAGGGAACTTGCTGGGCCACGTAAAGCAAGTGAACCTGATCCTGCAAGGCTGGCAATGGAAGGCCACACGGCCTGTGAGTGGGAGTGGGGGTGGTCTGGGAGCTTGTCCTCTGGGAGCCACAGTGCCTTGCACATCACTGCAACCCCCACATGGAGGACATCAGTAGACCAGTCATGATCAAGCTTCTGATCCTGGTCCGACTGTTTTACATTTCTCCCTTGAATGTGCATTTCCTATCATCCTCCTGTCCACCTTGGGTCCTTTCAGGCTTTGGTCCCTGACCCCTTGAGAGTCTCTACAAGAACAAGAACACACCATCATGGCAGTGGTGTGCTACACCTTTCCTCCAGCTTCCATCTGGCTTGGAATAATAAGAGCAAATGCTGCCTCTCCCTTGTGGCTTCTTATAAGTGTCCCTTCCTGGGCATGTCCTAGAGCAGAGTAGAATGGAAACTTCAGCTATGCTGAGGAAAAACAGCAGCCTTGACCTTCCAGAGGATGGTAGGACACTGGCAGGATGGTAGAGTTTGGGAACTGTCTGTTGATTCTGGCAGCTAAGTATCTCGTCTGACTTAAGACCTACCCACTCCTCCACCCCTCTGAACTCTAACTTTTGAAGTCTCAGGGGCCCTTAGAATTTATGGAGCCAGTGACTCTGCCATTCTCTAAATCTGTGACAATGCTTGGGGCTTTGACGTCTGTCAGCTCTGGTTATGGTTGGGAGGGTTGGGGTGGGTTGGTGGGAGAAGTGCCACATAACCTCACCCCCACCCAACCTGAGCACACCTGCCCTGCTCATCCCTATAAGAACTAAGACACATTCCAGCTTTGAAGGTGGCCCCTGGTCAGTCACAAATCCCACAAGCAGGTGCTCTGGCCATCAGAGTCTTGAAGCAGTTAAACTTGCTTTCACCTTTGCTGCAGTTCCCTTAAAAGAAAATAGAGAGATCTTCGAAAGGTGGAGGGGGTGGCAGGCCAGAAACGTAAAGTGTGTGCAATCACTCAGATACAAGTGGCACCACTAAAAATTGCCTTCATATATCAGCTTATGGTTTACACACTCTGGCAGAAAGGACACTAAAAGGTCAGTAGGAAAAAAATGTCTATGTCAGGCCCGGGGCTGTGGCTCCAAAGATGGTGAGAAGATACGTTCTGGGAAAGGTTCTAGAGGGACTGGCTGAGAGCTTGATGTGGTAGGATTCTTTTCTTCACTCTTTATTTTGTTTTATTTTTAAGGAAGTTGCTTGCAAACGTCAGCAGAGAAGGGAAGGTATAGACTGGTAGTAACCTCTCTCTCTGACCTCCAGTGACAAGACGGATAGTTCCATTCATCTATGGGTGAAGAGCCGAGGCTCCCTGCATTTTTTTTCTTTTTTGCTTGGTTTCAGGATGTATTTGTTTGCAGAGAGGGATGTCATGCTTGTGAATGTGCTGCTCAGTCATGTGCCTGCAGTGAAATCAGAGGAAGGAAGAGAGGAGGGAAGGAGGTGGTGTGGAGAAAGGGCAAGTTATTCCCTGGGGGCTCTGACTGTGCCAGCTCAGATCCCAATGCTAATGGAGAATGGACCTTCCAACACGGAGTATCGGAGACTATGCTGTAAATTAATAATGCACGCTTTCAGTAACAATTGCCATGTGAAAAAGTCTGGGAGAGAATTATTCATCTACTTCTTCCATCATCCCACCTCTCACAAGAGAAGGAACTGGGAACAGCCTGGGTCTCCTGGAGTTTTAAGACTGACCCTCCTCCCTTATTTTATTAACCGCGTAACATTTTCAGGTTGTTTTTTCCTCTCTGTCTCCTCCAGCAAGTCTCTATTGATCACTGTTTACAGTTATAATCCCTTTCAAATTTATCATCCATGACTAACACCACACATATTGATTAGTGTTGACGGATGTCCCTATACAGTGTAGAACCACTGTGATCCCAGCCAGTGAAATACAGTAGAGATGGAGAGAGAGGGAAATACACATTTTTCCCTTTCTCCTTGATTTTCTTTTGGTGGTTTTCTGCTCCCCCCTTTGTTCCTAGATTAGATGATGGCTTTCATTCCAGATGCTTTGCAATTGCTTTGTATATTTTTAAGATAATTTCTTTACTCCCACTGGAGCCTTTAGAAGGAAAAGAAAAGTGCTGTTTTGCTCCTGGGTGGTAACTAGGGGGCTGTGGACAGGTCCTAAAGGAGATCAGATTTATGAGGGACGTCCACATGTCTTAACCTAAAGCCTCAAGTAACAAAGATGTAAAGGCTAGTTTTTTAGGGACAAATTAGATGTCACTTGTGACTAAGGACAAGGTGTCCGAAATCTGGACTATAAATGGAGTCATCTGTCAATAGTGCAATTTTTTTTTTTTTTGGTCCTTTTTTGCTTACTCTCTGTAATGTCCTTTTTACCTGTTGTGGGTCAGAGGTAAGTGACACTCAGGGTGTCTGTGCACTCAGTTGTCTTGCCCAGGCCATGTTTCCGGGGCTTCCTGTCTTGGGACATGTGTATACCCTGCCTGTCCTGCACAGGCATGTAAGGTGTACCCCGCCACTCCCCAGGCCAGCACTGAGTTGTGGAGAGGTCTGGTCCTGACCTTCAATCAGCCCCCTCATAGATGAGTCCCAAGCTCAGTTGCCTCACCTGTGCGATGGGAATAATAACCCTTTCCTCACCTACCAGACAAGGAGGTTGCGAGGTACCAGCTACGAGAGGGATTCAAAAAATCATAAAGGACCTCAGAAATCAAGCTTGTGTAATTATTTCTCTGGAAACTCCTCCTTTTCTCCTCTTCCCCCTTCTCTTTCTCCTCCTTCTTCCTCTCCCTCTCACCCTTCAGACTCTAAGGAGGTTTTAATGCCCTGGAAAGTTTTTCATACACCCTGAAAAGGCCACCAGAGGACCCAAGGACTAGACTGGAGAATAAAGCAAATAATTGTAGAACTCAAAGGGAATTCATAGGTCTTATAGTGTAACCCTTTAATTTTACATTTGGGAAAACTTGATGAAGCCCAGATATTTGGAATAACTCATTCTAGGTCACACAGTATGCAAGATAAAGCTCAGAAAAAGAACTCAGTTTTCTGATTTTTAGGCAAGTATCTTTTCCTCCCTGCCCTCCTCTTCTCACCACATTTCTCTCCCTCCTCGACTTCCTTCTCCTTTTCTTTCTTTCTCTTTTCTCCCTCTTTCCCCCCTGCCTTCTTTTCCCTCTCTCCCCCGTACCCCTCTTTCTCCCTCCACCCCCTCAGCAGCATTTCAGGGGTTAGAGACACACAGCTCCCTTGTTCTTGGAGCTCATTTTGCTTTGCAAAACCATTTCCTAAGAAACTCAAAGGATCCTTTACTACAGAAAATTCAGATTAAAAAAGTTACTTTTCTTTCCAAAGGAAAAAAAGGGAGGTATGTTTAGCTCCTAGGGGAGGGCACATCCACATACCTAGCGTACCATTCTGTCATGCTATAGTGCCTTTGAATAGCAATTTGGTTGACTCATATGTAAATGATATTTTGTCCTCCCTCACTGCCTCTGTGCCCACTATTGACAATAATTTGATGGGACGTTTTTTGCCTCTTAACTTATCTATTTTACAAGTTTTCATGGTCTGTTTGTAATAGTGTTTTTGGTTCTTTGCACTACTTTAAATTAAGTTTCTCATATGGGCCTTATTATACCTGAATACTGCTCCATTATTTGATAACATAGTTGCAAATCCTCAATAAAAATATCTTTAATAATCAGTTGGCATTTATTTAATATACCGCCTATCTTATTAAATCTAACTCCTTAGATTTAATAGGACAGTTTATTATATTTTAGCATCAGAATCCTGATGCTCTAGTTATGCTTGAGAAGGCACTTTCGTTATAAACTCCTGTTTTTAGGCACTTATAATTTTCTTAAGTAGCACATTTATTTCAATGCACAATCATTTTCTGTTATCTTCTTCCTTCCTCCCCCAACTGGTACCATTTCTCTTCATTTTTTAGAAGTTTAATATGGAAATATATATCAAACTTTAGGGGGAAAGCACTATCTGTGGCTGAGAAGAACTGAGCAGAGCTGCCAGGCTCCTTGAAATCCAAAGTCTAGTCAGGTGTCATCAGTCAACTTGGAGCAAATATTGAAGGCAGCTGCTGGCCCCAGGGTTATGCTCCTGTAACTTGAGGAATATCCTCCCCAATGCCTTCAAGTGCTTTCTCTCCTCCTCCCACACTGGGTTTAAGCATCCTCTAGCTCTTGCCAGTGGTAGGAAACTGAGCCTTGAGAAGACAGATAGTTGACTAGAATGAAGACAAGCCTCCCAACTCCTTCCCTGCCCAGGCCCCTCACGGTGGAAGTGTGTGGGTCATGCTCCACTGCCTGGCTGTTTATATGGGCTGTTTGTCCAGGCCTGCTCTTTGCTAATTAACATCCACTCACGTTTCAAATTTCAGAACAAGTTCACTGCCTTTAAGATGCCTGTTGTAACCATGTAGAGTGAGTCCTGTTCTCTTTGTCTATACCTTGTGAAATGGGACTCCTTTGTGAAAGAACAGGTACCCCCACATTTTCCTATTTCCACATTCAGTGGTACACTGGACTTGGTTCATACTGTCTATGAAAGTTGACTGTGTGCATCTTTTCCCAGATCTGTGTTCAGTGATGTCATCTGGATAGCCTGAGATCAGTCATATTGGGGGTAGTTATACCAAGAAATGGGCAAATGCTACAAATCAGAGCCTGCTTCCTCATCACCAAAAGCTTTAAACATTCTGCTATACACCAATTGTGTGATGATTTAAGATTGAAGCCTGTCCCCTCCTCTGAACTGTAAACTCCATGAGCACTGGGACTTCATCTATTTTGGTTTTTGTTATATTATTATCACAGTGTCCCACATGTCATAGGTGGCCACAAAACTGAATTTAGAAAGAGGTTTGGAATATATAGTCTTATTTAAGCAGAGAGACTAGACCATTCAAAACATCTTAACCTCACAAGATCAAGGTTCTTCTTACTTTACCTCAAAGAATCAGTCATCCTGTACCAGGATCTAGCTTCTGAAGGAAGAGAAGATTTCAAAATGTTCAATTGTCCCCACTGGTGAAATGACCCATCAGGTAGGCCTGCTGAGCCATGCCCAGTAAGGATAATTATGTTTAGGCAACAGAAGAGGTTGGATGATGCTTTCTGCCTTTTTTGAATTTATTTCATTAAGAAAGTTCTCTGTCTTCTGCTAGATAGCTGCTTCTATGGGTTTTATGATCCTGATTCTAAAAGGATGATGCTTTTTGCTTCTGCCTCTTCACTGTGCTCCTACCTAGGCAGCAGTTATCCCTTCAGGAACTTATAGCTGGTAGTGAAATAGGGTCTGAGTATGAAGTCAGAGAGACCAGGGTCCAAATTTGGGCTCTCTAATAGTTTTGTAGCCTTGGAAATTTATCCCATCCTCCAGGCCTAAATAACCTCATTCCTAAAGTATGACACATAAAACCTTCCATGAGATCAAATATGTGAAGTTGCTGACAAATGTAAGGGTTATTATCACTTTTAGGTTTTTTCATCTTTTCTCCTAGACCTGGATTCTGCCTTTGTTGTTGGATCAATTAATTATTGATCAATTAAAAACATTTTATGTGGAGAATTTGACTTTCCATAATGCAAGACTAAGTAATTTGGATGAGCATTCCACTAAGAACAACTAGAAAAACTGGGGAAAAAGTGGAATTAATGGAGCTAACAAGACAGTGCAAAGTAACAGGGCTGAGGTCTGAAGAATAATGGAACCTAAATGGGTAAGCCCAGGATTTGCAGCAGCATTATCCAGGGCCATCTATTAGAATCTTGGAAGAGGTTGCCTAGAGAAGGAAGCTGGTTGTGATGCTTGACAGTCTCATGGGGCTAGGGGAAAAATTGGAGTTCAGGTACTATCAAAGAGAGAGAACCCTGGTAAAAATGTCCCACTTTCAGATGGAGTAAAATTAAACTGGCTTTAAATGGACATGCTGGGATTAAAGCCCAGCTTCAAATCATCTTAACTTCCTATTGAGATAAGGTGACCTGGGATGCTAGCTAGTGCATCTACCTGTCTCTCAGAAGCAAATGTAAGTCCTGTCTGGAGGACAATTTCATACCACTAATCCTGAAATTACTACAAAAATTTTCTTTAATGTTCTGCACTAAACAAAAATAACTAGGCATAGAAAAATATGAGATCGAGTGATAAAAAAGATTCAGAGAAGCAATATAAAGATAAATTTTTAAGTAGTTATGATGAGTTGATATGTTCAAGGAAACAAAAGGAAAGGTTAAGAATTTTGGGGAATAAGGGGGCAGAGGCAAGATGGTGGTCTGTAGCCAGCTTGCCACAGTGGCTCCCGTCCAGAAGGAGAGTTAAAGGACAGAAATTTGGCAAGAAAACCAATGGTTCAGATATGAGCCAAAAAGAGAAGGTTGAAGAACATGCATCAACCCTGCTGAGGCGAGCTGCAACCCCAAGGACACAAACAAAAGCTACAGAATCCATCACCAAGCAGATGGGAGTCCCCTCCCCCATGAGAATGCCTCGCAGTACTCTCCATACAAGCAAGTGAGCAGAGTTCAAATGTCCTCCCATTTTACCCCACGGGAGAGACCCTCTAAAAACTGGACCTCCTTCTCCTATGAGGGTGCCATGGCACTCTCCTGCCAGGCATAAAACTGTATAAAACTGTATATATATTCTGCCTACAATTTTGAACTCCCAGAACTCCCCTCCACTCTCACCCTGAGGTCTGGAAGCCTGTCCCCATGGAGTCCAGATTCTTGGGCATTTTCTCAAGCAGTGTAGACAGGGCATGGGCTGTTGCTGATCTGTGCTGATTTTCTGGCTCAGGAGCAAGGAGAATAAAGTCAGCTGAGAGGGAGCCACATAGAAGCATAGGTGCCCACAAGGCACCGAACAGCAGAGGCAGCTTTGGAAACAATAACAATAGGGCTCACACCCCTGGGAATATTTTGAAAGGACACTCCTAGTCTCTCTGGGCAACCAGCAGAAGCTGGGCAGCTTCTCCCGTGGCAGCCACTAGTGGAACAGATCTGGGACAGAAATGCAGGCCCCGGGAGTAGAGGTTATGCCTGAGGCAGTACTGGCCTTGGCGGGGCACAGGGATTAGAATACACACGCACAGAGACAGCGGACTCCCAGGCTGTCTAGAGCTGATCCAGAGGACTGCTTTCTGAGCTTCAGATGCACCCGGCCCTCAGGAGATCAAAGCTGAGACAAAGGGCAAGCGGCAAGAGGCTGGAACTGACAGCTAAGTGTGACTTCTGACTGAGTCAGCCCCCATACAAACTGCAGCCAAGATCAGGCAGTGACACAGCCAGGGTTGATTTGCAGTCCAGCATCTGATCCACAGGGGAGGATAGTCAGGATAGAAAAAAATTGTGAAGATGTGATCGATTTTGGAGTATGTTTCTTGGGCTGATGAGACAATGTGATCTGTGAAGTTGTTCTTTTCTGTCAGCAACATCAATTAGGGGCAGGGCTGGAACTGAGTAAATCACCCTAGACCCCATTAAGCACCTGAGGTTGTCAGGAGTCACCTCCCCCTGCCAGATAGTGGCCTGGCTGAGGAGACACAGATCTCTCTGTGACTCAGGCAGGCGCAAACCCTTGGAGCATCTGCTCATTGGAGGGAACTGGATCATAGCCCTGTGGGGTTACCAGTGATTGGGTGTGACAGAGGTGCAAGGTGGGGATGGAGGAATCAACCTTACCAGGCTAATTTATTTGCTGGGTGGGTTCTTCTGATCTCATGGAGCACCAGAGCGAGTTATACTAGAGCTGCCAGCAGACCTCTGCTATCTAGTTGCTGGAGACCTTTTGAACTCTCCCACCTGAGACTGGTGCTGACTAAGAAAATTGATTGGGACCTCTTCAACTGGGCCAATCACCCAAGGACTATCCAAAGTGGTACCCTGGGTGTGTGGTTGTGGGAAGGTTTGATTTTCCTTTTCTAATTGTTGCCTGTGGGGGGGGTGGTGACTTAACTGCTGGTATTTCTCCACAGCTCAGACTTCAACCCAGAGTAACTGATTCACTAGGGTAAGACAGAGACCAGCTGAAAAGAAGACAGAACCACTTAACCCCCCACACCAAGAAGGTCCCCAGTTTCTAAGGCCATACCATTGTACGGGTCCTTGGCAAAGCTCTAGGGGTAAAGGTACAGACGTCAGCCTCAGCTTTCAGGCAAAGGACTGGCCAACCACTACTCCTGGAACCCCCAACCCAGCTTCTCCTTATTTGCTCATCTAGCCAAACAGTGTAAAATAATCATAGGGTGGAATCAGTGGAAAAACTCTGGTAACATGAACAACCAGAGTAGATCAACCACCAAAGGAACAATCTGGCCGGATGCAACTGAAGATCCTATTCATAAACAGATGGCTGAGATGTCAGAAACTGAATTCAGAATTTGGATTGCAAATAAGATCAATAAAATAAAGGAAAAGTTGGAATTAGAAATTTAGGGAGCATTTCAAAAATTGTCTCATGAATTCAAGGAATTCAAAGACAAAATCACCAATGATTTTGACACATTGAGACAAGAATTTGCAGCCCTCAAAGATCTGAGAAATACAGTAGAATTCCTCAATAACAGAATGGAGCAAGGAGAAGAAAGGATTTCTGACATTGAAGACAAAGCTTTCGAATGCTCCCAAAATTTCAAAGAGGAAGAGAAATGGAGAGCAAAAACTGATCATTCTCTCAGAGAGCTCTGGGATAATTCAAAGAAAACTAATATTCGCCTTCTAGGGATCCCTGAAAGCAATGCAGTGGCTTCACAATGCACAGAGTCTCTTCTTCATGAGATTATGAAAGAGAACTTCCAGACATGCCAAGAGATTCCAAAATTCAGATAGCAAACAGTTTCAGAACCCCAGGATGACTCAACCTGAATAAGACATCCCCCAGGCACATCATAATTAACTTCACTAAAGTCAATATGAAGGAGAAAATTCTGAAAGCAGCCAGATGTAAGAAAACCATAACCTACAAGGGGGAGAATATTAGAATTCCTGCAGATCTCTCTGCTGAAACCTTTCAAGCTAGAAGAGGATGGTCATCGACTTTTAATCTCCTAAAACAAAATAACTTTCAACCCAGGATCCTGTATCCAGCTAAACTGAGTTTCATTTATGATGGAGAAATTCAATACTTTAATGACATCCACATGTTGAAGAAATTTGCCATAACTAAACCAGGTCTCCAGGATATTCTCAGACCTATCCTCCAAAATGACAAGCATAATCCTCCACCACAAAAATAAACTCAGTCAGGAACTTTTGATCAAATTTCAACCTCCACAGTGGTGAAAGGATTTAAAATGTCCACTCGACTTTTGAAAGGTTTATCAATATTCTCAATTAATGTGAATGGCTTAAATTGTCCTTTAAAGAGGCACAGGTTGGCTGACTGGATACAAAAAGTCAGGCCCAGGTATCTGCTGCATATAAGAATCTCATCTTACCTTAAAAGATAAATATGGACTCTAAGTGAAGGGATGGTCATCTATATTCTAGGCAAATGGAAAGCGGAAAAAAAGCAGGTGTTGCAATCTTATTTGCAGATACAAAAGGCTTTAAACGAACAAAAGTAAGGAAGGATAAGGATGGACACTTCATATCTGTTAAGGGTAATACTCAATGTGATGAGATTTCAATTATTAATATTTATGCACCCAACCAGAATGCACCTCAATTTATAAGAGAAACTCCAACAGACATGAGCAACTTGATTTCCTCCAGCTTCATAGTGGTCCGAAATTTTAACATTCCTTTAGCAGTGTTGGATTGATCCTCCAATAAGAAGCTAAGCAAAGAAATTTTAGATTTAAACTTAACTATTCAACATTTGGATTTAACAGACATCTACAGAACATTTAATCCCAACAAAAGTGTATACACATTCTTCTCATCAGCCCAAGGAACATACTCCAAAATCGATCACATCTTAGGTCACAAATCTACCCTCAGCAAATTTAAAAGAATAGAAATTATTTCTTGTACCTTCTCGGACTATCATGGAATAAAAGTTGAACTCAATAACAACAGGAATCTGCATAATTATACAAAAACATGGAAGCTAAATAACCTTATGTTGAAAGATAGATGGGTCATGGATGAGATAAAGAAGAAAATTACCAAATTTTTGGAACAAAATGACAATGAAGACATGCATTATCAGAACCTCTGGGATACTGCTAAGGCAGTCGTAAGAGGGAAATTTAGCACTGCAAAGCACTGCAAGCCTTCTTCAGGACAACGGAAAGAGAAGAATTTAACAACTTAATGGGACATCTCAAGCAACTGGAAAAGAAAGAACATTCCAATCCCAAACCCAACAGAAGAAAAGAAATAACCAAAATTTGAACAGAATTAAATGAAATTGAAAACAAAAGAATCATACAACAGATAAATAAATCAAAAAGTTGGTTTTTTTTTAAAAGGTCAATAAAATAGATAAATCTTTGGCTAATCTAAACAGGAGAAAAAGTAAAATCTCTAATCGATCAGAAATGGTAAAGACGAAATAACAATAGACTCCTCAGAAATTCAAAAAATCCTTAATGAATATTATAAGAAACTTTACTCTCAGCAATCTGAAAATCTGAAAGAAATTAACCAATACTTGGAAGCACGCCACTTTCCAACACTTAGCCAGAATGAAGTGGAAGTGTTGAACAGGCCTATATCAATTTCACACATAGCATCAACAATACAAAATCTCCCTAAAAAGAAAAGCCTGGGACCAGATGGCTTCATGTCAGAATTTTGCCAAACCTTGAGAGAGGAACTAGTACCTATATTACTCAACTTTTTCCAAAATATAGAAAAAGAAGGAGTGCAACCCAACAAATTTTATGAAGCAAACATCACCTTGATCCCCAAACCATGAAGAGACCCAACAAGAAAAGAAAACTGTAGAGCAATATCACTAATGAATTTTGATGCAAAAATGTTCAATAATATCCTAACAAACAGAATCCACCAACACATCAAACAAATTATACACCATGACCAAGTGGGCTTTATTCTAGGTTCTCAAGGCTGGTTCAATATATGTAAATCTATAAATGTAATTCAGCACATAAAAAAATTATAAAATAAAGACCATATGATTCTCTCAATAGATGAAGAAAAAGCTTTTGATAATACCCAGCATCCCTTCATGATCAGAACACTCAAGAAAATTGGTATAGAAGGGACATTTCTTAAAGTAATAGAGGCCATCTACAGCAAACCCATAGCCAATATCGTATTGAATGGAGTTAAATTGAAGTCATTTCCACTTAGATCAGGAACCAGGCAAGGTTGCCCATTGTCTCCATTGGTCTTTAACATTGTAATGGAAGTTTTAGCCATTGCAATTAGGGAAGAAAAGGCGATCAAGGGTATCCATATAGGGTCAGAAGAGATCAAACTTTCACTCTTCACAGATAATATGATTGTATGTCTGGAAAACACCAGGAATTCTACTATAAAACTTTTAGAAGTGATCAAGGAATAGAGTAGTGTCTCAAGCTACAAAACCAGCACTCATAAATCTGTAGCCTTTATATATACCAACAATAGCCAAGCTGAAAAAACAGTCAAGGACTCTATTCATTTCACAGTAGTGCCAAAGAAGATGCAATATTTGGGAGTTTACCTAACAAAGGATGTGAACAATCTATAAAGAGAACTATGAAACTTTAAGAAAGGAAATAGCTGAACATGTCAACAAATGGAAAAACATACCATGCTCATGGCTGGGAAGAATGAACATTGTTAAAATGTCCATAATACCCAAAGCAATATAAAATTTTAATGCAATTCCTATTAAAGCTCCATTGTCATATTTTAAAGATCTCAAAAAAATAATACTTCGTTTTATATGGAATCAGAAAAAACTTTGAATAGCCAAGACATTACTTAGAAATAAAAACAAAGCCAGAGGAATCACGCTTCCAGACCTCAGACTGTACTATAAATTGATAGTGATCAACAAAGCATGGTACTGGCACAAGAAAAGAGAGGTAGATGTATGGAACA
>CAUYRH010041527.1:0-19514 GCA_963574655.1 Perodicticus potto | reverse complement strand
CGGGCATGGTGGCAGACACCTGTAGTCCCAGCTATTTGGGAGGCGGAGGCAAGAGACTCGCTTGAGCCCAGGAATTGGAGGTTGCTGTGAGCTGTGATGCCACGGCACTCTATCCAGGGTGACAGCTTGAGGCTCTGTCTCAAAAAAAAAAGTAGTCTGTAGTCCCAGTTACTCAGAGGCTAAGCCAGGAGGATCTCTTGATCTCAGGAGCTGGAGGTTGCAGTAAGCTATAATCTTGTCACTGTACAACAGTGTGGATGACAGAGCAAGACCCTGTCAAAACAAGACCAAAAACAAAGCCGGACATCATCAGCTCTTCAGTTTAGGGGCTTGAGACCAGCCTGAGCAAGTATGAGACCCTACGTCTACTAAAAATAGAAAAATTAGCTGGGCACTGTAGTGAGCACCTGTAGTCCTAGCTACTCGGAAGGCTCAGGTCGAAGTACAGCTTGAGCACAGGAGTAGGAGTCTGAGGTTGCTGCACTATAGCCTGGACAACACAGCAAGACCTTGTTTCAAAAAAAAAAAAAAAAAATAGAACTATGGGCTCGGAGCCTGTAAAACTGATCAGGGTGCCAGCCACATACACTGAGGCTGGCGGGTTCGAAACCGGCCCGGGTCAGCTAAACAGCGATGACAGCTGCAATAAAAAATAGCCGGGCATTGTGATAGGCGCCTATAGTCCCAGCTATTTGGAAGGCTGAGGCAAGAGAATCGCTTAAGCCCAGGAGTTGGAGGCTGCTGTGAGCTGTGACGCCACGGCACTCTACCCAGAACAACATAGTGAGACTTTGTCTCAAAAAAAAAAAAGAACTGTTTTTTGCATTTTTCATATTAAAGAGAACTGGAACCGTAAAGTGAGTCTAAGTGGCTGAGCAAGATAGGCAGGCCAACTGCTCGTGTGATGGGCCAGAGGCGCCATGAAAATAGTGCCAGGAAGGGCAGCACTGTGCAACAGACATACACTAGAATGTGAGGGAGCAGAGTCCACACTACATACCATGACTGCAACCATGGCAACATTGTACATACAAATGGTCAAAACCTTCACAGGCCCACATACAACCACAAGTAGTATTTTTTCAGTCTTCTTTATTTCCTTGTCAAAACAACTTAATAATGATAATAATACTAAAACAACAAGAAGAACCCAGCTGCCTATGGCTCACTGTCTTGACTCATACCCTAAACAGATGCTCCTGACCATTACTGGCTCAATGATAAAGCAGGAAACCACGGCTCAGGCCCACACAGCCCAGTCAATGTCTAACAACCATTCCCAAAATTAAAAAAAAAAAAAAAAGGACAAGCTTTGGCGGGCACGAGAAGAGGGCAGACAGAGGCCAGTACATGGCAGCATCCCTCTGCAGCCAGGACTAAGTATAGCAACAAAGCAAGCAGCCACAATGCAGGCCAAGTCCCTCAATCAGGAAAAGTATCTCCATTATTCGGGGCTAAAAATTTCAGTTAAGAAACTAACTGATGGTGAACAACAAAGTCACCCCCCCAACCTTCCACCCCTCTCACCATTTCCCTTTTCTTGGAGGAGGGAAAAGCCTCCTCTACCACAAAGCAGAACTCACAACCACCAGGACTTCCTCACCATGCAAGCTCACAACTGCAGCGCGCGAATCACAAGGCAAAGGACTGGGCCCAGGCAACTTGGAAACATTCTGGCTTGGATATAAGATAGCTTCATGTGACACTGGGGGGCTGCCTGGAACCCCCTTCCCATTGCCTCACAGTGGACAGTCAGAGTCGTAAGTCACAAGGGGGCACAGCTCATCAGTTCTGGGGACTAGAACAACCACCCAGAATCTCTAATCCTGAGGACATGCAGCTAGTACCTGACCGTCCCGGATGTGTCAGGCCTGAGAAACAAAAGGTGACCTTTCTCCATGAACTACCGCTGGTGGATGGGATTCTGAGGCTGAGTGCAGGAGAGAGGAGGAGTGAGCCCAGCTACTATATCATTACTATCCTTGGATCTGATGGAAACAGCAAGCTAGGACCAGGAAAAACCTCACGGGGTGGGGGTGGGGGGGCTGTAAGATACTCTTTAGCCTCCCAACACACTCTAGCCACATGGGCTTATTTACACCAATTCCTAGTCCCTGAGAGCTGCCAACAGCTCTCACTTGTACCTGGCAACAGATGCAACAATCTCAACAGCATCTATGACCTTTCGCATGGATAGATATTCTTGAAACAGGGTGGGTCACAGGACATAGTAAGAGCTAACATTTATTAGAGGAATAGTTATTTCCCAGCCAACAGACAGCCAACACCACAGTTGGGACCATAGCAGGACTCCTGGTATCCATATCACACTACTATTCAAAGCTAAAATATTCATAACTAAAATACTCAGTTCTTTTTCAATGTGGACAGTTGTCAAAACACTGCTATTCCTTGGGGCAGCACCTGTGGCTCAGTGAGTAGGGCGCTGATCCCATATACCAAGGGTGGTGGGTTCAAACCTGACCCTGGCCAAACTGCAACAAAAAATAGCCAGGTGTTGTGGCAGGTGCCTGTAGTCCCCAGCTACTTAGAAGGCTGAGGCAACAGAATCACTTAAGCCCAAGAGCTGGAGGTTGCTGTGAGCTGTGATGCCACAGCACTCTACCAAGGGCGACAAAGTGAGACTCTGTCTCTAAAAAAAAAAACAAACACTGCTAAAACACTGCTGGTGCATGCCTGAACAGTAGACTGTGGAAACCTGACTTCACCATCACCCAGTGAAGTTCACTGCAGCCTGCAGACTTTTAAACTCCTGGACTTGTCCCCACAGACTTTCCCCTTGCTGAAAATCTCAACCAGTAGCCAACTGGGCTACTTCATTTCTTCATTTGAATATTTTAGTGTCTCTTGAGTCTTGTCATCTACCAGACAAAAAAGGTGTCTCAGACAAGATCACTGCCTTCACGGAGGGCAAGGGCAAATGCAGGGGGAAGCAGACAGTGAAGAGGTAATCACCCTACAGTGTGTCCAAAGCCTGAGTGCCAGTGAGACCTAAGCCTACCAGGAAGGCCAGGCAAGCAGTCTGTCCAGGGAGGGAGGAGGGAAGAGGGAGGCCCATGCTGAGAAGGCAGGGAGTGATAAGATCCCTGGAAAGAGCAGGTGTGGTCAGACTGCATGGTATGTCCAAGCACACTACTGCAGTGAGACAACCTGTCTGATTAGGTACAGACTGTCTCATAGGCACTGAGAAGCTGGAGGGCAGATAGGAAGAAGGCAACAATGGGATTGAGTGTTATTCACAGAGCAGTTAGCAAAGGTCAAAAAGCAAAGGGTAAGGGTCACTGACTGAGGCCACAGGAAAGAAAAAAAAAAAAGCCAGATATGGGTTAGGAGAGCCACCTTCTTACCCCAAGGACAGGAGAGGGCAGCTGCCTCTGAGTCAGTCTAGAGGGATAGCCCCATTCAGCTACACAGTGCCCAGTAGTGCCTACATATCTACTCACCCTTCAGGGTTTCTGGCTCCCACAACTACCTTGGGATCAGGTATTATCACCCCATCCAAATGATCAAGTTCAGAACAACTAAGGGACTTAACCAATGGCTCATAGCTAATAAAAGATGGGTCCACATTTAAATGGCATCATGGCTTTCAAAACTCTTTCAAATAAATAGCCCCAAGGCTTAGGTGTGCTTTTTGCACAAAAGCCAGAGAGGTATGACCATATCCATCCTTAGACCAAATGAGAAATACAAGGAAATCACAAATTGGTAGGGCTACAGAGGTCTCAGAGAACATTCAGCACAAGAAGAACCAGACCCAGCAGTCCAGGAAATGTGTTATAAACAGCACCTACCAAAACTCAGAAACTTCCAGAGTAAGACCTGGGAATCTAAATGTACAAAGAGCCCACTTACTCTCAGGTCACATCTCTAACTAAAACACACAGCCCACTTGAGCAGCCACTGAGTCAGACCACATTCCTCCTCCTCAAGAGGGTGGGGAAGTGACCTGCATGAGGCTACAAGGTCACCAAGGTGGGCTCTGGACACAGAGCAGGCAGGATGAGAAGAAACACAAATTATTCAGACAGGGCAGCCTCGAGTTGACCACGGTTGAGAAGGGCAGATCCTACATGCATGCAGAGAACAGGACCCAAGTCAGATACCTAAATGTCGTGAGGCCCACGAGAGATCCAGGTGAAGTGGAGCAAGAAAAGGGCAAAAGCTAAGACTACATTTCAAGTCTCTGGACCCCAACTTGACTCGTCTACCCACTGCATCATACTGCCTTGAAAAAAGAGGAAAGTGAGTGGAGCCGGAGTTCCCAAGTCATTCTATGGGCTGCCCAGTGCCTGTGCCCCTCCCTTCACTGGGAAGGCTATACCTTGAGCCTTGCCACAGAAAAAGTCTGCCCTACCCCATAGAAGCCAAAGTGCCCCACTCACTTTCCTAGCCTGCCTTGAAGCATAAAGGTGACTCTGGCCCTGCTAATATATCCACAAGAGATTCAGAACTATGAGCTATGACCTAGGGTGAGGAAGCTGCAGTAAGACTGATTACAGGGTACAAGGGAGCAGAGCAAGCTGCCGTATACTTGAAGACAATAGCATTTTCCTCATTGAGCCATTTTTCAATTGTCTTATAAAATGTTGGACTTCTTTCTGGCCATGTACCTCTAAGGCTAGCTCTCTTTTAATAATAATGAACCAACAAACACTTTGTTTTCTTTTAAAACCAGCCAGAATGGATGGTTCTGTTGCTTGCAGCTAAGTGCCTCAGCTACACTTGGTCATTTATATCAATAATGACATGCAGCACTTTATAAGGCTCAAAGTTATCTTACATTCCATAGCTTATGTGATCTACAGGGAGAACCTGGGATGCAGGTAGCACAGAGGTTCTGATGCACAATCTGCAAAAGAAGCTGGAATTCAGGATGTTAAATGTGCAGTGAGCTTGGTTCCCAGCGTCCTCCCTAACTCTCCTGACCACCACAAAGGCTAATGCAAGCCTAAAGTCTCTAATGCAAGCTAGCCCCTTACCTGGCCCAGGGGCCATCTTTCCTCTCCTTCCATCCCAACACAGAGCTGAACATGAAATGCATCCGGCCCAACATCAGGCATCCAAGTGTGAAAGGCAAAATTCTTCACAAGTCAATTTCCAGGCAGTCAGAGGTTTACAAAATAACAAAATGTGCTGAAGCTCCTAGGAAATGAGAAGCTATTTTAACCTCATATCAGCTGCTTCTCAGAGTGTCACAATCTGAAAAAAGTAAAGGTAGGACAGTTGTCTCCTCTCTGGTGTGATCTACAAGTGATAAAATCCTAATTAAAACCAAATTTACACTACAAGTCAGAAGTAGCATACTTATTTGTGGGGGGAAATATTGCTTAAACAAGGTTTTTTTTTTTTTTTAAACATACATCTTTATTTATTTTTTTTGCAGTTGTGGCTGGGGCCGAGTTTGAACCTGCCACCTTACTCCTTAAGCCACAGGGGCCACCCAGCTTAAACAAGGTCTTATAATCCTCATCTACGCATCATTTCTTTGCATGTAAAGCATTTTTTAAAAATCATATGCTCAGCTGAAAGAGCAAGAAAGCAAAAACACACAAGGAATCAACCCCCAGCTGTGACAACTCCAGCTGGTGGGATCCTGAACAAGTCCTTTGCTTCTCAGAGCTGCAGTTTATCAATTGCAAAGTGGCATTAAAATAGAAAATGCATGTGATGTGACAGCTCTGCACTGTGGCCGTCTAAGAGTAAGTCCTCAATCAGTAGGCACCCATCATGGTAAAGATGACAGCGGAGCCTGACACTTTAATGTCTTCGGGGTGAGGCCCTCAAAATTCCACTGCTCAAGTGGAATTTGCAGTTCCACTGCAGGTGCTCTCCATCTCCTGCAAAAGGGTCACATGACAGATCCCGCATCCATGCCTCACCCCTTCCCTCAGTTCACCCAGGACAGATAGCAGTGTCATCCAGAGGAAGTCCCACCCCTTGCCCTCGAGCTGACCATGGTTGGGAAGGGCAGCCCTCGAGCTGACCGGCTGAGAAGGGCTGATCCTACATGCACACAGAGAACAGGACCCAAGTCAGAAGAGGCTAGCCATAGTGTGCAGGGGAACAGGGAGGTGGCAAGGAAGGGGCCTTCCACAGATGGCCTTTCAAATTCAGACCACCTCCACACCTGACGGCTCTCTTCCTGGCCCTTCCTCTGCCTAAAATTCCTCCTCCTCTCCCATGTTCTTGAACAGCTATCACCCCTCCATGCCCTCCACTCAATCCCTCTTCAAGTGTTTCCTAAGTGCTTCTTCCAGGTCCGGTTCTGTTGAGTTATGCACCACCAGTTACAATACCATACAAACTGAGAGGCACAGAGCTTAAAGCGGGGACGCGACTCACAAGCCAACCAATGAGATAAAGCAGGTACATGTAACCACACTACGTTCAGAAGCTCGGTCCTTCAAGTGTCGCCTCCCCCCACCAGCCTGCTGCAAGCCTTCCCTCTCCCTCCAGGAGACCAGCAGTTCTAGCAGTCCTCCTCCCAGTGTGGAGGGTATCTAACCAGTGCGGTAGCCTTGGCACTGGGCCCAGCCTGACCTTGCCTCAGGCAAGGGCTCGCCTCTCTGACCTCATTCCCCACCCAGGCTGTGTGTAGGGAGGCACTCAACCATAACAGAAATGACAGCCAGGTGCAGAAACTGACTCCTTGCCCCAGACAGAGCTTAGCACTCACTCTCACTCCCTACATAGATGGAAGGAAGCTGCCTGAGTCAGGGACTCCTGGACCCAGGGCAGGAAAATCCTGCTTTCACCAGATGATGTCAATTGCAGGTGCTTTTTCTTTAAGATTCAAATTACCTTGCAAGACATCTAGAGGTGCCCAGCCCTGAAAACAATGAGGGGAGGGCTGTCCTTGAAAGGACAACAGTTTTTTTTGGCTCCAGCCACTCACATTTTCTCTAGACAGAGCAGTTCTTTAGAGCCCTTAATCAAAATAGCCTTGGAGTGTCCATGTTACTGCCCACAGGGGGCCGTTACCACAGCAACTGTTTTTCCACTTGGAATTCTTTCAAGAGTACAAGCTGTTGCTTCCCTCCAAAACAAATCCACAGAGAAGCCAGGGCACCAGGAAAAGGAGAGCCAGACATGACTGAGTCACATAAAGCTCTGCCATGCATCCCCCAGATCTCTGAACACCCAATTTAGAAATAGCAAGTCTCCCCCAGTCACTTAGGAAGAGTATAGAGGGGAGAAGGGGTATGGATGTATAAAGCAGTGCTTCTGTATTTTGGAGGGTGTGGGACGTGTTTTGGTGTGGGTCAAGGCATGAGGGGGTATACAGGGAGTAGGTGGGTTGGGGAACAGAAGGTAGAAGGTGCTATTTGGGGTGTGTAGAGAGTTGGGGAGAGGGCAGGAATGAGGAAGGTGGGTGTGTTACAGATATGGGTGCAGACATGAGGGGTATGCTGTAGTATACATACCTGTATATGTGTTGGAGGGTGGGTATGTGGAGGCATCCTGTCGGAGGTGTATGCAGACATGCAGGTGTAGGCTGGAGGAAGTGTCTTCACTTCACTCAAGAGGACATACGAGACACATCTTCCCCAGAAACAAGAACATGAATTGCATTTCTGTACTAGAAGTCCTAGTACTACAAATCAACTACATGCTGTTCCAAACATCAGCACAGTGGCTCACATCTGTAATTCCAGCACTCAGGGAGGCCGAGTTGGGATGACTGCTTGAGCCACTACCATGGGGCACCCAGGAAATGTCTGAATATTTCATTAAAACAAGCTTAAGATGGCCCAGCACTGTGGCTCAGGCCTATAATCCCAGTGCTTTGAGAGGCTGAGGCTAGAGGAACACTTGAGGTGAGGAGTTTGAGAACGGCCTAGCATAAGATCCCATCTCTACAAAAAATAATTTAGCCAGGCACGGCGCATGCCTGGCTAATTTATTAGTAGTCCCATCTACTTGGGAGGCGAAGGCAGGAGGATCCTCTGAGTGCAAACTTCAGGCTGCAGTAAGCTATGGACACTGCACTCCAGCCTGAGCAACAGAGTGAGACTTTGCCTCAAAAACCCAAAAAGATAAATGCAAAAAAATAAATAGTTCATTAATATCCATATATTCATTCCACTAATATCCACTAATTCATTAATATCCATATATGTAGGGAAAAATTTTGATCCCCCCACCTTATACCATATTAAAATAATTCCAGATGGGTTAGAGATCTAAAGGTGAAAATTAAAACAATGAAACTTCTGGATTTCCATTTTGGAAAACTGTTTGACAGTATCTACTCCATATATACCCTATGACCTAGTCATCCCATTCCTAGGCACAGACACAACATACAAGATTGAGAAAAGGCTCGGCGCCTGTGGCTCAACGGGCTAACAGCCACGTACACCTGAGCTGGCGGGTTCGAATCCAGCCCGGGCCCGCCAAACAACAATGACGGCTGCAACCAAAAAATGGCCACGCGTTGTAGTGGGCGCCTGTAGTCCCAGCTACTTGGGAGACGGAGGCAGGGAGACTCGCTTGAGCCCAGGAATTGGAGGTTGCTGTGAGCTGTGATGCCACAGCACTCTATCCAGGGTGACAGCTTGAGGCTCTGTCTCAAAAAAAAAAGATTGAGAATAGCAGCATAATCCATTATTGGTCCCCTGAAAATCCAGAGTAAAATGGGAAAATGTGGTACACTCAAACAGTGGATGACTGTATAAAAATAAGAATGAACTGGGCAGCGCCTATGGCTCAGTGAGTAGGGCACCAGCCCTATATACCGAAGGTGACGGGTTCAAACCCGGCCCAGGCCAAACTGCAAGAAAAAAATGGCCAGGTGTCATGGAGGGAGCCTGCAGTCCCAGCTACTCAGGAGGCTGAGGCAAGAGAATCGCCTAAGCCCAAGAGCTGGAGGTTGCTGTGAGCTGTGACGCTACGGCACTCAACCAAGGGCTAAAAAAAAAAAAAAAGTATGAACTAATGCCATACCCAACAACTCATAAACATAATGTTGTGTGAAAGAAGTCATACTGCATACTATACATATATAATTCCATATACATAAGGTTAATAGCTGGGCACAGAGGCTCACACCTATAATCCCAACTACTCAGGAAGATCACCTGAGGCCTGGGCAACATAATGAGACCCAATCTCTAAAATAAAAATAAATAAACAAACAAATGAATGAATGAAAAAGGTTCAAAAGTAAGGAAAGACAACCTCTTGTGCTAGAAGTCCAGACTGATTTGAGCACTGAGAGGGTATTCTGGGATGCTATCATTTCTCATTCTGAGCAACTGATTGTGGTTCTGTTCACTTTAGGAAAATTATTGAACTGATTCATGACCTTTTCTCTATGTATAATATACTTCAAGTAAAAGAGGTTGGGGTTTTGTTGTTGTTGTTTGGTTGGTTTTTCTGTGACACACACTCACTCTGTCACCCCAGGTAGAGTGCAGTGGCATCACCACAGCTCACTGCAATCTCAAACTCCTGGGCTCAAGTGATCTTCCTGACTCAGAACCTAAGTAGCTATGACTACAGGCACATGCCATGACACTCAGCTAATTTTTCTATTTTTTTTTCAGTAGAGACGGGGTCTCACTGGTCTCAAATAAAAGGTTTTTATTTTTTCAATGCCACTATTTAGTTATTAAAAAGAAAAATTTAAGCCCATTTAGGAACCAAAAATAAAATCATTAATTAATAATCTAAAAAAAACAAATTTGGTCTAGAGGACTGTGAAAAAAAAAAAAAAAGGCTTGGCACCTGTAGCTCAGAGGCTAGGGCACCAGCCACATACATCGGAGCTGATGGGTTCAAATCCAGCCTGTGCCTACCAAACAACAATGACAACTACAACCAAAAAATAGCTGGGCATTATGGTAAGTGCCTGTAGTCCCAGCTACTTGGGAGGCTGAGGCAAGAGAATCACTGAAGCCCAAGAGTTTGAGTTGCTGTGAGCTGTGACGCCATGGCACTCTACCCAGGGTGACAGCTTGAGACTCTGTCTCAAAAAAACAAACAAACATTAAAAGGCTTGGCGCCCATAGCACAGTGGTTACAGCGCCAGCCACATGCGCCCAGGCCAGCTAACCAACAATGACAACTGCAACAACAAAAAAAAATAGTGGGGTGTTGTGGTGGGCACCTATAGTTCCAGCTACTTGGGAAGGTGAGGCAAGAGAATAGCTTAAGCCCAAGAGTTGGAGGTTGCTGGGAGCTGTGATGCCACAGCACTCTACCCAGGGCAACAGCCTGAGTAGAAAAAAATAAAAAAATTAAAAAGTCAGCTCTCGGGGGTGGCGCCTGTGGCTCAAAGGAGTAGGGTGCCAACCCCATATGCCGGAGGTGGCGGGTTCAAACCCAGCCCCAGCCCAAAACTTCAAAAAAAAAAAAATGTCGGCTCATCAAAGAAGTAAGGGGCTGGCCCCATATGCCGGAGGTGGCAGGTTCAAACCCAGCCCCGGCCAAAAACAGCAAAAAAAAAAAAAAAGAAAAAGTCGCCTCAGGGCCCGCAGCTCAACAGGGTGCCAGCCACATACACGGAGGCTGGCAGGTTCGAACCCAGCCCGGGGCTGTTATAAACAGCAATGACAACTACAACAAAAAAATAGCTGGGCGTTGTGGCAGGTGCCTGTAGGAGGCTACTACAGCTACTTGGGGGGCTGAGGCAAGAGAATCACTGAATCACAAGAGATTGAGGTGAGCTGTGACGCCACGGCACTGTACAGAGGGAGACATGAGAATCTGTCTCAAAAAAAAAAAAAAAAATCTTCCAAAGAGCAAACTATCTCAGTACCCCCCACCACACCCAGAAGATAACTACTTGGACACCAAGAGGAAAGCATACCAGCTTCACACCCTACCCTCACTCCACAAGAGGTGAAAACAACAGAGCGATTTACCACCAAGGCCACACTTATTCTTTCTTGCATAAGCTAATAGAAAGAGTACAAACCAGCTTGAATTTTAGGATCCCTTTGCTTTCCAATTCCCTCTCCCCTATCAGTGAAGCATTAGGAATACCAGTTTTGATGTCTAGATCACAGAAGTAACCTAAAGAGGAGACCAAGGCAGAACAGGGACCTCTTCTGCTACAGTCCAGGGGTATTGCACACTGGAAGAAGAGTTGTCTTGGGCCACACATTAAATACACAAACACTAACAAAAGCTGACTGGCAAAATGTCCACGGACACTTTTTGTGATATCCAACACCACAGATAAGCAAAAAAAAGTCCTCACAAAGTCAGCATGCGGCCCACGGGCCACAGGTTGGACACTCCTGTCACAGAGGCTGCTTCAGCCACCACAAGTGAGCTAATCCATGAAGGATCCAGAATGGTCATGCAGCTTCCATAAAAGTCCTACCTTCGGGCGGCGCCTGAGGCTCAGCAAGTAGGGCGCCGGCCCCATATACCGAAGGTAGTGGGTTCAAACCCAGCCTCGGCCAAACTGCAAAACAAAAAAATAGCCTGGCGTTGTAGCCGGCGCCTATAGTCCCAGCTACTCGAGAGGCTGAGGCAAGAGAATCACCTAAGCCCAGGAGTTGGAGGTTACTGTGAGCTGTGTGATGTCACGGCACTCTACTGCGGGTGATAAAGTAAGACTCTGTCTCTAAAAAAAAAAAAAAAAGAAAGAAAGAAAGTCCTACCCTCCCAAGGAAACTCAAAAAGAGGCTCAACCTTTGCCCAGGGCAGTTGCTTCCTCCCATCATATCAGACCAAGCCAAGAAAAGGTTTCATTCTCTTCCCTGTAGCCTACTGCAGAGCCCCTCCCTGCACGGCAAGGGTGCCTACCCCATAGGAAGAGCATCACTGAAGTCAGACAGGAGGCTGTCGTTCTTGGGTGCCCATCTTCAGAAGCCCCTGGAGGCAACAGAGTCAAAGGACCAGGTAGTGAGCCCTGTGTGATTTAGACAGTCCTTTGCCTCTCTGGGTTTCAGCCTTCCCATCTATGAACGAAAGGAGCCCTCACCAGGGGTAAAACAAGAATATGCAGAAAGAAACACATATCATACTCCCCATCTCTCAAATCCCTTGTGCACGTACCACTTCATTTAAACTTTGTCTTGGGAGGCAGGGGTTACTGTAGCCATCTTTCAGCCAGAGAAGAACATAAAGAGACTTACCTATCTACAGGTCCCAAGATTGGCAGAATGGCAGAGCAAAGTGGCAAAAGCAACCGGTCCAGGGACCCACTAGCTGAGGGAATTATTAGGTAACCAGACAGCCTGACTCTGGGGCAGCAGTCACCCGCCAGCGTTGCAGCACATCTCTCAGAGATGAATCCTCAATAGTAGTTGCAAACCAATGGGGGGGCAGTCAAGGACATGTGACAACAAACTGTTCCTGACCCCTCCCCATTGGTATGTGACTGTTTTAAGCCCTGGCCTTGCATTCCTCACCCCGAGTGCTTGGGAATAAGCAGCCCCCAGATAGGGGCCTCCATCTATCACACATAAAGGGGAAGGGACCAAAGCTGGAAGATCTGAAGGTGCAAGTGACTCTTGGGCAACAGTGGGAAGGCTACCAGCAACCCAACCCTCTGAAACCAGAGAGCAAGGCCATGAGGGGACTGCCTCAGTTGTGTGCTACCTCTTCTTCTTTTTTTCTTAGAGACAGAGTCTCACTTTGTCACTCCCAATAGAGTGCTGTGGCGTCACAGCTCACAGCAACCTCCAGCTCTTGGGTTTAGGCAAGTCTCTTGCCTCAGCCTCCCAAGTAGCTAGAACTACAGGCTCAACAATGCCCAGCTACATTTTTGTTGTTGTTGTTGCAATTTGGCCAGGCCCGCCACCCTCAGTATATGGAGCCAGCGCCCTACTCACTGAGCCACAGGCGCCCCCGGGTGCTACCTCTTCTGAGAGGTTCAGTAGTTTTCCCAACTGAGGACCAGTGAGTCCCCAAGGCCTCCCTATAACTGGTCCAGTCTCCCAGGCCCTTTCTACTCTCATGGCCCCTCCCCACTTCTCACTGTTCACTCTACTCCTGCCCCTCAAACAAGTCAAGCTAGTTCTTACTCAGCTTGGAATGCTCTTAGTTGGATGTTGGCATCTTACCCCTCTACCCTATCTCAAATGTCTGGGGCAGCTGTGTAAGCTCCTCCACTAACACACAGACAAACACATAACTCAGGTCTCCAGGTTTCTGACATTGGTCATGTTTATCAGTATACTGTCTATCCAATGTCTCCCATAGAAGCCCCTTGAGGAAGGGAAGCAGTTTGTTCAGAGCTATAACCCTAGGACGTGCCACAAGGCTGGTACTCAATTACTTGTTTGGTGACTGGCTGTGGAGTTTCTGCAGTGAATATAACCAACTAATGCTCCAGGGAAAAAAGATGCCTTACTTCCAGTGAGAGAATATGGGACTATTCAGAGAGTTCCAGAAAAATACAGCATCAAAATCATCAAGGGAACTTTTTAAATGCATGAATTTCTTTCTAGGTTTATACCAGGACCATGACAGCAGGTCTGGCATAGGGCCAGAGAAGAGATTGCAAATTGTCTCCCCAGATGATCCTGATGTGCAGGTAAGTCCAGGAACCTTGACTCATCCAATAGCTTCATTTCCCACAGGAGATGGTCCTCAGAAAGGATGACTCCAGCCAAAGTTTCCACACTAGTTCATCAAAGGTGTCTGTGCTGAGAACGCCGTTATCTCCTATCCCTACTTTTCTCCCTCTCACTGCCACTAAGACCTTGGGAGCTAAGTGCTAGGCAAAGAAGGTCACTCCTTAGAAAGAACAGGGACCTTGGCTGTGGCTCTGCAAATCTACTTTCTTCTTAATCTAACGCTTTGCACTAAAAATGAACTCTACCTTTAAAGAATTAGGACTGGATTGAGTAATGCTAGGGTCCAGGAGAATGACCTCTTTGCTTCCATGGGAAACAGGGCCACCTGCACCCACTGTCTCCCGAGCAGAGAAACCTGGGGGAACTGGATGTCCCCATTTCCTAGAGGACTGGGCAGGACAGACATCATGTGAATATAAGGCCTGTGTGCAAGACCTTGAGTGAGACAGTCAACGGACAGCACCTTTCTCTGTTCTCCCACCTCCTGATGAGGTCAGAAGATGTGCTTTCATTTTACAGACAAACAGAGGAAAGCTCAGAGTTTTAAAGACTTCTCTGGGTCCCTCAGAGGAAATGAATGGAGCAGAAGTTTAAACCTGACTCCAAAGCCTTTGTTCTCTCCACTACCCCATGCAGATTGCACCAAACAACCTAATGGCAATTTATGTGTGATGGACGGAGGCCCCTATCTGGGGCTGCTTCTTCCCAAGCACTTGTGGTAAGGGGTGGTGAAGGATACAAGCCCAGGGTTTAAAACAGTTATATACCAATGGGCGGGGAGTCTTTCAGGGATGGTTTGTTTTCACATGTCCCTGACCACACCCCCCCTCCTTGGTTTGCAATTGTTAATGGTCTGCAACAACCCAAAACATCACTGTGGGAGGTTCCTTCAACCAAGAGTTTCTTGGTCTATCAAACAGGGGTGAACCAACACCTCAAGGGGCTGCTTCAGGGACTGAACAAGTCATGAGATTCAGCCACAAATTGCCATGCAAATGTTATGACTACCAATGTGCAAAAGGTTGTCAACACAGGAGGCAATACCTCCACAGTTGACTTTATGATCAGGCTACTGTGTATGGTGATGTGGCCACATGGGGCAGGGACAGATGCAGCTTCCTGAGGCATGATTAGAGTGTGGACAAGTCTGCCTCTTCACCCTGCACACTGCACCCTTCTCCACTGCCTCCCCCACCACATACGACACTTGCTAGCCCCTTGCAATGGCTTCCCATTCATCCTCCCCCAACTGGCCAGGGGCCCTCCCTGGTTCCCCCAGTCAGAAAGTACTGGTACAGGCCTTCTACCTTAGAACCGCTTCTCCTCTCTGCACTGCACACTTTCTGAGTGTGTAGATCACAACTACTCCACTCTGAATCATCAGTGCTGAACTCTATAGAGTGAACATGCACAAGGCCTCATATCAGCAACTGCTGGAGACGCCAAACGTGAAGATGGCCAACTTCCAAGCCCTCTGTCCAACTTTGGGCTCCCAAGGCTGATCTGATGGTCACTGGGGTTCCCACCTACTCTCTTCCTCTTAGCTCTCAAACAGAAGCTCAAGTAGAGGCTTGGCGCTCATAGCTTAGGGGTTAGGGTGCTGGCCACATACACCAGGGCTGGCGGGTACAAACCTGGCCCAGGCCTGTTAAACAACGATAACTAAAACAACAACAACAACAACAAAATAGCCGGGCGTTGTGGTAGGTGCCTGTAGTTCCAGGTACTTGGGGAGCTAAGGCAAGAGAATCGCTTAAGCCCAAGAATTTGAAGTTTCTGTGAGCTGTGACACCATGGCACTCTACCAAGGGCAACATAATGAGACTCTGTCTCAAAAAAAAAAAGAAAAATAAAATAAAATAAAATAATTAAAAGTTCAGGTAGAGACATGGTTTCTTAATAATCAGTCTAAACACAGCAAGTCCTCCAGTGATGCACTGTCCAATAAGTCATACGTGGCTGTTTAAATGTAAATTAAATAAAATTAAATAAAATATAACATTAGCCACATTTCAACAACTCAAAAGCCATGTAGCTCATAACTATGTAACTGAAGAGTGTACATTATAGATCACCAGCATGGAGTGATCACTGAGTGGTGGCTCATGCCTATAATCCTAGTACTCTGGAAGGCCCAGGCAGATGGACTACTTGAGAGCAGGAGTTAAAAACCAGCCTGAGGCTCGGCGCCTGTGGCTCAATGGGCTAAGGCGCCAGCCATGTACACCTGAGCTGGCGGGTTCGAATCCAGCCTGGGCCTGCCAAACAACAATGGTGGCTGCAACCAAAAAAAAAATGGCTGGGCGTTGTGGCAGGCGCCTGTAGTCCCAGCAACTTGGGAGGCGGGGCAAGAGACTCGCTTGAGCCCAGGAATTGGAGGTTGCTGTGAGCTGTGATGCCAGAGCTCTCTATCCAGGGTGATAGCTTGAGGCTCTGTCTCAAAAAAAAACAAAAAAAAACAAAAAAAAACCAGCCTGAGCAAGAGTGAGAATCCATCTCTACTACAAGTAAAAAAACCAGATGGGCATTGTGGTAGGCACCTGTAGTCCCAGCTACTCAGGAGGCTGAGGCAAGGGGATCACTCAAACCCTGAAGCGCTCTACCCACAGCTACAGAGTGAGATTCTGTCAAAAAAAAAAAAAAAAAAAAAAGAACACCATCACTGCACACGGTTCTACTGAAGGGTGCCACTCTAATCTCAAAACCCAGGTATAAACCAGGAACTGCTTCTGAACCTACAAGCTGACAGCCAGTCTCCGTATGTCTTAGGGCAGCAAGAGGCAGTCCAATTCAGGCCAAGTGCTAGGAAAGCCAACGGCCAAAGAGTGAGGATCTGTGCCAAATAAATCTCCTTTAGAGAGCCTCCATTTGGCTGCAGAGGAAGAAAGAAGTCAAAAGAAGACAGAGTGGCCTCACACTGGGGAGCAACCTTCCCCTCCAGGACCTTAGGCATCCCAGCACCTCTTAGCCCTGCTGGACAGTACTGTGGAGAGATAAAACAGAGCTTTATTACACAGCCATAAACTGTTCACCTGCTTATCCAGCTTGGAACTTCCGAATAGCATCAAGAAATGAGATTCAGGGGCGGCGCCTGTGGCTCATCGAGTAGGGCACCAGCCCCATATACCGAAGGTGGCAGGTTCAAATCCGGCCTCGGCCGAACTGCAAAAATAGAAAAATAACCAGGCATTGTGGCGGGCGCCTGTAGTCCCAGCTACTCAGGAGGCTGAGGCAAGAGAATCGCCTAAGCCCAGGAGTTGGAGGTTACTGTGAGTTGTGTGAAGCCACGGCACTCTACCCAGGGCGAAAAAGTGAGACTCTATCTCTACAAAAAAAAAAAAAAAGAAATGAGATTCAGGCTTGGAGCTCGTAGCACAGTGGTTATGGTGCCAGCCACATACACTGAGGGTGGCGGGTTTGAAACTAGCCCAGGCCAGCTAAACAATGACAATTGCAACCAAAAAATAGCTGGACGTTGTGTCAGGAGCCTATAGTCCCAGCTACCTGGGAGGCTAAGGTAAGAGAACTGCGTAAGCCTAAGAATTTGAGGTTGCTGCAAGCTATGACATCACAGCACTCTACCAAGGGTGACATAGTGAGACTTAACAACAAAAAAAAAGAAATGAGACTCAAATACATTACAGACGCTCGGCACCCGTAGCTCAGTAATTAAGGCACCGGCCACATACACCAGGGCTGGCAGGTTCAAACCCAGCCCAGGCCTGCTAAACAATAATGACATCTACAACAAAAAAATAGCCAGGCATTGTGGCAGGCGCATATAGTCTCAGCTATTTGGGAGGCTGAGGCAAGAAAATTGCTTAAGCCCAAGAGTTTGAGGTTGCTGTCGGCTGTGACGCCACAGCACTGTACCGCGAAATAGACTCTGTTTCAAAAAGAAAAAAAAAAAGAAAGAAAGAATCCTTCTTTAAAGGCCAGTTTCCTGATGGAGAAACAAATACATTACAGAAAAGTGTGCTTGGGCTGGCTACCCTCCCTGCTGGAAACCCTGGCTTCTACAGAATATGGCCGCCAAAGCACCCAGCCTAGTACTTTCAACTGTGACCCTGCCCCAGTCAATGCCAAGTACTTGCTGTTAAACTCTCTGGAGCATCTCCACTGTCATCTCTATGTCCCTGAATGATCCCCTTTGAACTACTCCCCTAGAACACTCTCCTTCCTAGCTACTCAATCCCCACCCTTCCTGCCTCAGGTCAAGACCCAGGCTGCCTTTCCATAAGTTTCCCCGAACCCCACTTGTCTTTCCCAGGAAATGAACCCCGCAGTACAATCTTTCCACCTGTAAACCTGGGCTGGTTGTACAGGACACTGCTTCAGTGCTGTGTCTTCTATAGAATCCTCCTCCCTCAGGGGGTCTTGCATGGGCAAGAAGACATCACTTCTCCCTTCAGGACCTTAGGTATCCCCGTACCTCTTATCCTCTTGCTTTGCCTGCCTCACAAATTCAATTAGGTAGGCTGACTAGAAAGTTCTTTGTAAAAACTACAGCTAGGGTGGCTCCTGTGGCTCAGTGGGTAGGGCGCCAGCCCCATATACTGAGGGTGGCGGGTTCGAAACCAGCCCTGGCCAGCTAAAACAGCAACAGCAACTGCAAATAAATAAATAAATAAATAAATAAATAAATAAATAAATAAATAAATACTACAGCCGTACAACTACAACAAACCTTTATGCTGAATAACTTACAGAAACATCGCAACCCCTAATCTTGTCTCTCTTCAAATGCCACAACCTCAGGACTCTGATTCGTTCATACTATCACTAAACTAAATTTTATAGCCCGGGAAGGAAGATAGAACCATTTGAAAAAACAACCTCATGCCCCAAATCCTGAGGCCTCCAGGAGAACTATGCACACAGTAGTCATTCAGTGAAGGACCTACCACTAACAGGTAGTGGACCAATAAGAAACCATTCCCACACAGCAAAAAGGTGCACTCCATTTGCCGGTGCGGGCTAAGAAAGTGCTCAGTTCTGGAGTGTGTTGTCATGTTAGAGGCCTGGTTTAAAAATGTGGTCTTAGGCAGGGTGCAGTGGCTCATGCCTGTAACCCTAGCATTCTGGGAGGCTGAGGTGGGTAGACTGCCTGAGCTCATGAGTTCAAGACCAGCCTAAGCCAGAGTAAGACCCGCATTGCGGTGGGCACCTGTAGTCCCAGCTACTCAGGAGGCTGAGGCAGGAGGATCACTTGAGCCCAGGAGTCTGAGGTTGCTATGATGTCATGGCACTCTACTGGGGGCAACAAAGTGAGACTGCCTCAAAAAAAACAAAACAGGCTCGGCGCCTGTGGCTCAACAGGCTAAGGCGCCAGACACGTAAACCTGAGCTGGCGGGTTCGAATGCAGACCGGGCCCGCCAAACAACAATGACGGCTGCAACCAAAAAATGGCCGGGCGTTGTGGCAGGTGCCTGTAGTCCCAGCTACTTGGGAGGCAGAGGCAGGAGAATCGCTTGAGCTCAGAAATTGGGGGTTGCTGTGAGCTGTGATGCCACTGCACTCTATCCAGGGTGACAGCTTGAGGCTCTGTCTCAAAAAAACAAACAAAACAAAACAAAACAATGTGTTTTATCAGGCAGCAGCACGCAGTCCATACTTCCTCCCCAGTCTCCCCACTTAATAGAGTCACTCAAGAACTGTGAGGATTGAATATGACACTAGAAATACAGGCAATAAAACTGAAACCAGATAAGTGGAACTTCATCAAAATTGAAAAACTTTTTTTTTTTTTTTTTTGAGACAGAGCCTCAAGTTGTCACCCTGGATAGAGTGCCGTGGCATCACAGCTCACAGCAACCTCCAATTCCTGGGCTCAAGTGAGTCTCTTGCCTCCGCCTCCCAAGTAGCTGGGACTACAGGCGCCCGCCACAACGCCCGGCCATTTTTTGGTTACAGCCATCATTGTTATTTGGCGGGCCCAGGCTGGATTCGAA
>CAUYRH010041524.1:0-32513 GCA_963574655.1 Perodicticus potto | reverse complement strand
TGGCATAACAGCTCACAGCAACCTCCAATTCCTGGGCTCAAGCGAGTCTCTTGCCTCCGCCTCCCAAGTAGCTGGGACTACAGGCGCCCGCCACAACGCCTGGCTATTTTTTGGTTGCAGCCGTCATTGTTGTTTGGCAGGTCCGGGCTGGATTCGAACCCGCCAGCTCAGGTGTACGTGGCTGGCGCCTTAGCCCGTTGAGCCACAGGCGCCGAGCCCAAAGCCCTGATCTTAAATGTGTGAGAGGCACCTATGAGGCTCAGATAAGGTGTTGGCTCCAAAATAGACCTTTTCAGAAATCTACAAAGTCAGAGTTAGTAATTATTCAATGACGTGGCAACAATATAACAGCGTGTCAAGTAAATTCGACTCATATATATAACAAGCCTGACATTTTGAAATGCATTCATGAGGAAATTTTATTTTGGTTCTCTTTAAATTTACTCTGAGAGGAAGCGAGGGAGGGCAGGTGGATAGCTACTTCTTTCTTTTCTCAATTTGTCACAGTTAATCATCTTTCCTGTCTGAGTAGCCGTAGCTAAGAGGCACGGGTGGAAGGGAAGAAGGGGGCAGTGAGAGTCGTGTCATTAGGAGTTGGCATCAGAGCTGGACCAAAAGCTGACCTTTTTTCTATTGGGATGATCATGCAGGTTTTTTGGAGACACCCACCAGTCATTAGGGACATCACCCCTACAGATTGCTTTCTCCTCTTCCTCCAGAGAGTCTAGCAATTTCCTTACCCCTACAAATGAACTGTTTGAGCAAGACCTTGTAGGCTCCTGGTCCGCTAGAGACACCTGTCCATCCTTTCCCCACCCAAGCTCTGAGAGTGCTGGCCGCCCACGGCAGCATCCTCTCCCAGCTCCACTGTCTGGGGGCCTTGCCAGCTACTCTTACATATTCTAGACTTCTGGAGTGTGAGTTAGGTCTCCATTCTCTGTGTCGCTCAAACTGCAGGGAAACATCCAGTTTGCTGAATAGTCTCTTTAAAGACCCTCATTCTACATTTTATGTGAAAGGAGGAGCTGCCCCATCTGCTCCCTTAAAGGCAGACTGGGTGGAACTCACCAGCAAGTCTCACCAAAAGTCCCCCTTCATCTCCAACTTCCTCACTCTGTTATACCCTCATTGAGAGTGAAGGGTTTAGAAATCAAACACAGAGTCTTCTGAAAACGTCCTTAATTACTTCCACACAGTCCCCTCCCAGCTCACACTCTGGAGGGCAGCATCTGTTACAGACTTAGGACCTCAGCAAAACTGAGATTAAAGTAGGTACATTGTAAAATCCTGTTACTCATGATTATATAAAAATTATACTTAATACAAGAAGAGAATGCATTTTATTATTTTTTTAAGATGTGGGGTGGGAGAACCCCTGAAAGTAAGGATGTCCAGGGTTAATAAAGCCCTAACGTGGGTCTCTACCTCCATAGAAAACACAAGATTTCATGGCCCACACATGCCACCATCTCTGAGCCTGGACCTTTTGATCCAGCCAGGCCACGCCTCCCCCTGGCCCTCAGAATGTGCTCGGGTCAACCTGAGGCCTTTGATGAGACCGTCCCCACCCTCCTCATCACCCAGATCCCTTCTTCTCTCATTTGTTTCCATCTAAGTCCTACCCATATTTCAAACCAAACTTAGGTCAATCTCTTCTTTTTTCGATTTCCAGCACACAAAATAGGAAGCTATTTTATTTATACACCCCTCACATCTTGCTCACTGATTATTTCTTGCCAAGAAGACTAATGTTTCTCATAAGCTCTTTCGACAATGGCTGTCTATTTTCTAAGATGACCCGAGTCCACATACTGGCTGTGCTATTTACCAACCATGTGGCTCTGGGAATAATTTCATCATCTCTAAGCCTCCATTTCCTCATCTATAAAATGAAGGTAATAGAAAATATAGTCCCCATCACATTGTTACAAGGATTAAAACTACTAAGTAACTATTTGGTGTTGCTATTGCTGTTGTTATAATCAGTTGTCACTTCTGTTTCCACAAAACTGGAAACGAAGTGAACACTCATGTATACTTTTGGTTAATTTTTTCATTGGTTATTTGATTAATTGAAATAATCACACAGATATGTAACTCGAGAAGGGTGGGGATAGGATTCTGAAAATAGCAGTGGCTTTGAAGTCTAGATACCACAGTCACAAAGGAAGCAACACCTGTTTTT
This sequence comes from Perodicticus potto, assembly GCA_963574655.1. Lineage (NCBI taxonomy): Eukaryota > Metazoa > Chordata > Mammalia > Primates > Lorisidae > Perodicticus > Perodicticus potto. Next base: position 30,328 of record CAUYRH010041524.1, on the reverse strand, counting down.
AATGAGTGCCTACTGTGTGCCTGGCCATATGATAGGTGCTTTCCTCTAACTAGCTGTGTACCTTGGTGAAAGTCACTGAAGTTCTCAGTTCCTCCGTTTCTTTTCCCTATCAGCGCCAGAGGGGAAAACAGGAATTAACACTCCCATCCAATGTAACAGCAAATGACTCAAAATATACTACATATCCAGAGTTCAGATGCTTTATATCCTTCCACCCTCATCCCTTCCTTGGCCTATTGCAATGGCCTCTCAGTTGATCTATCTGCTCCCCACTTTGCTCCAATGCTGACTGAAGAATTTTTACTACAACAGAAGTCTGACCGTGTCATCCCTCTGTCCAGAATCCTCCCATCACATTCAGAATAAGATCCAGAGACGTCATTATGGCCTACTTCCCCTTGCCTGTGTCTCCTCTTCTACTGCCCCAGCTAACACTCTTCTCTAAATCCAGGCCCACACTGATTCTTGCTGTGTGCCAGATACCCCAAGCACAGCCCCACCCCACATCCTTTGCAGGCAATTGCCTCTGCATGTAATGCTCATCCCCCAGCTACCCCTGGGGTTCTCAATTCTTCTTATCTTAGGGGTTTGCCCAAAAGTCACCTTATCAGGGAAAAAATAATAAAACTATTCATTTCAGGGGGGAAATTAAGGTATACCAGAAAGAAAATATAATTCAAGGCAAACAGTATTTATAATCACAATCATGTACATACTGAATGTTAACTTAACTAAAAATTTAGTATAAACATAACATGGGGACCATTGACAGGGAACGGAGGTCAGTAAAAAAATAAATATTCATGCTCTACAGTAGAAAGGCACTTGATAAAATGAAAAAAGTAGCAGCATAAGCATGTTCTTTATTGATAAGTGGTGAAATCTAGAAGCAGTGGTGGAAGAAATTGTATAAGTGGTAGGTGGCTGCTAGAGAGCTGGAGCTGGGGCGAGGTGAGCGAATGTTTTGCCCCAGACTTTATAGCTCTATTAGAGTTTATAAAATATGTGCAAGTATTACATGAACAGAAATAACACTTAAAATTTCCAATGGCTTGAGAGCACCCAAGAAAGTACAGTTAAGTGCCTGGCCAGGTGGGAAACAGGGAAGAGAAAGCCCATTAGGCAGGTCCTATATGGTAAACACTAGATGAGAAGACCGTGGAAAAGGACATCCCAGGAAGGAGTGATCTTTGCAAAGTGGTGGTGCAAGAGCAGGTGTGGTGCATCTGAGCTGTGGGTGCCTCGGAAGGTGATGTGGAGGAGAGGCTGTAAATGTGACCAGGACCATTCACAGGCCCGTGGCATCTCTGAGAAGGTGGCCTGCAGACCAGGGTTGCCACAGGCTGCAATCAATTAATGGGCCTCAAACAGAATTTCAGCTTTGGGGGATGGGCTAGAATGGACCAGCGTGCGGCACAGGTAGTAAGGACCGGTATTGCTTCCTGAGTTAAAAGACTCCAGGCCCAACTTCAAGCCCTCCTGCACTCCCAGAACTCTGCCATTTAAAGATCATTTCCCTGTTTTCTCATTATTTTCAAAGTTGACAATAAATCTTTAGTTAATACATAAAGAATATCAATAAATCAGAGATTGGTATTAAGTCTCTGCACATTGTAAATCTCCATTTTGTCAGGGTTTTTTTGTTTGTTTTTATACATGAACTGAATATAAATCCAGTATAACTTTTACTGCTTTAATTTAGGGATGGTTTATCTTGCAATTTCAACACACACATAAAGTCATGTGGAATTTTCTATTTATTCCACATGTATTTTTATAGTGAACTATTTTTTTCTTATATGAATAGTAAGTAATAGCATTTTCATTGTTAAAAATAATTCAAATAGTTTAGGTTATATAGATTCAGTATAAAGCCACCCTCCTTTTCTACTCTAGCCCTAATTTTCTCCCCCCAAAATAACTCTTTTACAATTTTTCAATATATACAGACATGTGTCTTTTTATATTTTCAATAATAATTAAGAGTTTTCCATGTAGAAATACTATATATTTCTGAAGAATTATTTCTTTGTATTTCATATTTTGTGTTGTCATATTAACTTTAATTCTCTAATTGTTACTGGTCTACAATGGATATTTGTATATTGAACTTTAATCCAAAAAAAAAAAAAAAAGATTACTGAAAAATCAGATAGTAACTCTTGCAAACAAATGTATAAAAGCAGACACATAAAAGCCAGTAAAATGTGTGGTAAATAAAGTTAAGTTGGCCACCCAGATAGCAGAGCAGGAAAAATGTTTGAATAGGAAAATAAAAGAGAAAATTTAAGCAAGTTAAGTGAAGAATTCAGGTGATGTAATAAATGAGGAAAATGACTATCAGACTAAGTAGAGGAAAAAAGTAGGGAAGATAAAATTATTAACAAAATAATTCAAGAAACTTTTCCTGAGTTTAAAAATATGTTTCCAGATAAAAAGTATCACAAAGGACCTATCAAAATACATATTGATTTTTCCTCTGTATTTGCTCTATTAACCTGCCTTCTATTGCACTGTGTATTTATTATAGCAATATATAGTAATATATGTTAATACTAAACAGGGCATTACCCTCTTCATTCTTCTTGTTCAAATTTTTCTTGATTTTTTTTGTTCATTTAAATTTTATTATAATATTTGGAATTGTTTTGAAAAATATGTCCTTCCCCAAAGCCTACATACATTTTGATTGAAAGTGCATAAAATCTGAGTCTAAATGTTATCTTTAGAATGTTGAGTTTCCCCATTGTGTCATTTATTTATTATGTGCAAACAAATCATCTTTTATGACCCCTGCTGTTTTTAAGTGATGATTTATCATTACATCTTACAATTTTGATGAACCAAAAATATAAAATGAAAGTAAATAAATAGTGAACATATTTTTAAAAAATAACTCCTATAATAATTTGGCACATATCTATTCCAGCAATTTTTCTATGTACTTATATGTCTATTAATCTTATATACAAATGGAAATTACCAACTTGCTTTCCCTCATTTTTATTGCATATGTTTAAGGTATAAAACAGAATGTTTTGATACATACATGCATATGAAATAATTACCACGGTCAAGCAGATTAACAATCCGGCACCTCACATAGCTGTTAATATATTTGCGTGTGTGCACATACATGTGTGTGGTGAGAGCAGCTAAATCTACTTTCTCAACAAACTTCTTGTATAAAATAAGTGTTGGCGAGGGTGGAGAGAAACAAGGTCCCTTGTGCATTCTTGATAGGGATATAAGTTGGTACAGCCATTATGGAAAATAGTACAGAGGCACCTCAAAACATTGAAAATAGAGGTGTGATGTGACCCAGCCAACCATTTCCTGGGTATATGTTCACAGGAAATGAAATCAACACCTCATAGACACATCTGCACGCCCGTGTTTATTGCAGCATCACTTGTAACCATTCACTGGAGTTAAATGGAACAGCCTAAGTGTCCGTGAAAGGACAACTGGATAAAGAAACTGTGGGGGAGGGGTAGTGGCAGACCTTACATCTAAACACAAGGGTCCAGAGATGAGGGAGGAGAAGGTCAAAGGAGGAAGGGGAAGTGATGACAGAGGTAGAGGAAGAAGAGGGGACAGGATGTGAGGTCACGAATCAGGGATGAGGACACGCTGATACTGACACAAGCCCGGGACAGATTCTCCACCTCCAGAAGCAGCCAGCCCTTGATTTTAGGACTTCTGGCTTCCAAGTGTAAGAAAGTAATTCCACGTTGGTTTGAGTCACTAAGTTTGTGGTAATTTGTTACAGAAATGACAGGAAACTCTACAAATAATATGCTCTTTTTTAATGGAGCCTGCCAAATTCCTAACCAAATTGGCTGTTCTTACTTATAGTTATGAGTACTGCTCTTTCCACATCCTTGCCAACCCGAGATATTTCCAGTCATTTGAATTTTTCTCAATGAATGGGTAAAGAAGTCTCACTTTTAGTTTAATTTGAAATGGTTTCATTCTAATGAGACTGGGCGTCTTTTCAAGTAGTTAGATTTATTCTTCTGTCCGCTATTTGTTCAGATTTTTTGCCCATTTTCTTGAAAGGCAGTTTTCTTCTTATTGATTTCCATGCATTCTTTACAATTTATATTTTGGCTCTTAAGCCCCTGATAGATATGTTGTAATGTTTTCTCCCCTAGTCTGTCATTTGTCTTTTAGCTTAATATTAACAGTAACAGGAAAAAGGGCTTGATAATCACATAATATTTGGAACACTGGGATAATGGAGTTAGACTTCTTCCTGTGAGATTTCTCAGGGTCCTCCTCATGTGATAAGCTTAATATTAAAGGTGATGGATATAGCACGAGAAAAGAAAACTTCAGATTAATCTAACTTGTAAGTAGTTATGTAAGACATCTGTATAAAATGCTAGTAATTGACTCCAGCATTTATTAAACCAACAACATGCTACCAACTGGTAAAGTTAATGCAGTATTATATACTATTATATGTCCATATATAAGGCTATTTACATACACACAACAGACCCAACCATATGTCAAAGGAGAAAAGCTCTATAGCCACTTTGAGAAATGTCAAAATGATAGTTAACACAATTCAATATCCATTTTTTTTTTACTAAAACTCCTAGTAAACTAGGAATAAAGGAATATTTGAGAATTTTGCTAGCAGATGCTAATAATCAGAGAGCAAAACAACCCATCTAATGATGGGACAGTGGAGGTTCTGCCATTGAAATACAGAAAGTACAATGACAGCTCATTCACTATATAATTAAAATTGTCCTAGAGTCCTAGCCAATTCAATAACAAATTTAAAAACTTAATTACGTAAATGTTGTGAAATATCATGCAAATGTGTCATTATTTATAGATCTTACAAAAATATAATAAAACAAATTTGGGCCAATAACAAAATTAATTACAAAGTATGATAGCTTTCCTAAAATCTATCACAATAGCCAGTTAGAAAATATATTTTCAAAATCACAACCAAAACATAGGCACAAATAAGTGTAAAGAAATTTGTTGAAACTGTGGAGAAAACTACACCTCCTTATTGAAGAATATAAAAACAGATGTGAACAAACAAATATAAAAATGCAAATTTTGTGTATTGAAAGATTCAATTTTGTAAGGATGTCACTATTCCTCCAGTTTTTTGGTAAGTTAAATACAAGTCCAACTCCAATTTGATTTTTTGGTACGTTTGCCTGTAGTGTCATTAAAATTTCATATCATTTAGCTATTAAAGATGCAATAACTTAAATGTTCAACAACATGGAGTTTGCCAAACAAATTATGTACATTTACATGAGAGAAGACTTGCATTATTTATTCAAAATCATATTATACAAAAATAATTGACATGAGAAAGTATTAAGGTATTTTCAGTGAAAAAGTGGGTTCAAAACTAGCATAAACAGTGATTGATATATATAGATGTTTGTACATACAAAAAAGCATACATATACATATCAATATATGTATATCATTTTGTGTTCATATATTATATATACATATACACACAGATAAATGTATGTGTGTATATATATGTATGTACATATGTATATATATATAACAGACTCAAAAGTGATAGGAAAGTTACTGAGTGAAACACATCAGGACATAAATAATGTTTTGTCTCTGAGTAGTAAAATTATGCTCATTTTTTTCTTTTCTTTTTTTTGAGACAGAGTCTCACTTTATAGAGTGCCATGGCATCACAGTTCACAGCAACCTCAAACTCTCAGGCTTAAGCAATTCTCTTGCCTCAGCCTCCCAAGTGGTTGGGACTAGAAGTCCTCACCACAACACCCAGCTATTTTTTGGTTGGATTCGAACCTGCCAGCTCCAGTATACGTGGCTGGCACCCTATCCACTGAGCAATAGGTGCCGAGTCTATCATTCTTATTTTCATCTTTATCTTTGCTGAATATTCTGCAATAAGTATGTACCCTTTTCATAAACGGACAAACAGAATTACCTTATAGAACAGTTAAGAATAAGAAAGAATGAAACTGCAACAGAGCTAGAAAACTTCTCATATGGTTTCAGATCAATTTTTATGTATGTGAAAGGACTTTGTAAGCATAGAAACAAAAGGCATATCATTTAGGAAAGGGTTACTAAGTATAACTACATAAAAACTTTAAATTTCTGTAGATCACAAACTACCATAAACAAAATTTCAGAAGAAATGTGTAACAGATAGGAAAAAAGAGTAAGTATCCTTTCCCAATAAAAAGTTCTATTGAACTGTCCTAAAATTTTCCTCTTGGTTCCTCTCCCACCTCTCACTGCCCTGCCCACCCTTGGCCCTGTTCTGTGGTCCCCCCACAACCTGAGAGACTCATTTGCATGGACTGTGTCAATGGGCCACCTTCGCACTATAGCTTCCTAGACCTTTGATCACACTGTGCACCAGGAGGTTGAGGGGTGGGGAGAGTAAGATCCAGGTAGTCATTCCTTGGCTCCAGCCTGTCCTCAGCTGTGGGATTCCTTCCTCAGAGTGCTCTGTCTTTCTCTGGGCTCTGCTAGCCAGGACTACCCAGGGATGAAAATGGAGCCACCCAACTGAGCCCATCCAACATGACTAACCCAGGATAACACACTATCTCTTAGGTCTCTTCAATCTACACTTTTATAAATGCAATAGATCCTCTGTAAGTTGACCACCCAAGGGACTGTGACCAACTGGTTAACATATGGAAGTGGTCAACCTAAGGAACTAGGCCTAGGGTGCTGACATGTACATGTGAATGTCCGGTCTATGGAAAGTAGTTCAACTGAAGGAGGTGGTCAGGGTAGGAGGACAGTCAACTATGGAGGTTCTACTATAGTTTGTTTAGTTAGCTTTCCTCAAAAGAGCTGTCCCATCTTTTTGCCTCAGACACCCTAGCTACTAAATACAGTGATCAAGAAGAAAAAGACAAATAGCCCAGGGGAGAAAGGTCAGGAACAAAACAAGAGATTCAAATCACTTGTAAACATGAAAAAAATATTTAACATCCCTAGTAAATGCATATACATGTATATATGCACATGTGTGAACTAAAGCAATGTGGTGATCCCATTTTCAACCTATCAAATTGAAAAAATTAAAATAAATATTACCCAATATTGAAAAGGATGGGAGCATATATAGGGTCTCTCAAACACTGATGATTGGTATAGAAATTTCTGGGAAATAATCTGATCCTATGTACAAAGAACAAGAAAAATGTTTCTGCTCTTCGACCTAGCAAATCCACTTCTAGGAAGATTCTCCTAAAAAACTAATCTAGGAGTTTCACTAAAATTTCTATAGATGAATCAGCAAAGCATTCTCTATAAGGTATATTTTTGGAAATGACTTAGGTTTAGATAAATTGTGGCTTGTCCATATATAGACTTTTAAAAAATCCTATTCAAGAAGAATAATTGGTAACTTTTCTCTCACACCTCTTTTTAAAGTTGTCAATAAGTTCTGACTACACTAACTCTGAACTATGTCCCAAATCCAATCACTTCTCACCATCTGTACTATAAAAACCCTGGACTAGGCCACCCTCAGCCCTGCCCAGACAGCTACAGCAGCACCCCTAACTTCTCGTTCCAAATCCGCCCCAGACCTGCCACTGAGTGTCCATGCTGCAATAAGCGTATCTCAGAGCATAAGCCACATCACTTCACTCCCTGCCCAAAACTCTCCACAGCTTCCCACTGAAACTAGAATGAAACTCAAACCCCTCCCCATACCCTCTGGAGCTCCTATGGTCTGGCCCTGAAGCTGACCACCTCTTGTGTCCACCACTCCCCTGACTGTCCTCTACACCCGTGGTTCCCACCCCTGGACCGTGGACTGGTACCATTCTGTGGCCCGTTGGGGACTGGTCTGCACATCAGGAGGTGAGCAGCAGGTTTGTGGTGGAAGCTTCATCTGTGTTTAGAGCCGCTCCCCATCACTCACAGCTCTGCCTGAGCTCCGTCTCCTGACCCATCAGAAAAGGCGTCAGATTCTCCTACCAGCACGAACTCTACTGTAAACTACACATTGAGGTATCTAGGTTGCTCGCTCCTTATGAGAATCTAAAGCCTGGTGATCTGAGGTGATTTGATGTGCTTAAATCATCCCAAAACCATCCCTCCCACTCCCACTCTCTGGAAATTTATCTTCCACAAAATTGGCCCCTGGTGCCAAAAAGATTGGAGACCACTGCTCTGTACAATGAGTCACAGCCATGCTTGTTGGTGCCACCAGCCTCCAGACCAGGGACTGGGCAGCCTGGAAGAGCCTCCTGCCAGTCTCTTTCCCCTCGCTTAGATCCCAGCTGCTGTGTCAGCTGGTCAGAGAGGCCTTCCCAGAGACTTCCCTCACTAGCTGACATGGAATCATCACACCCAAAGAATTCTCTGTCTCATCAACACCAGTGGGATATTTTATTCCACTATCCAAAATTTCAAAGACTTATCTCTTTTTTGCCTGTCTCCCCCATGTGAATGAGCAAAAGGCTTTTATTTTCTTGTTCGCTGCTGCATCCCCATCACTCAAAATGAACGCCTGACACATGCTAAAAAAAGCGTTTGTCCAATGATGACTTTGCACTCATGTTTGTTTATTCATTTATTCACTCAGCGAAGACTTATGACTGGCCTTCTTGTGCCAGGCAGTGCTCTGGGGACATGTGACACATTTATGAACGAAGACTCTGCTCTATAAAGCTTATAATCTAGCAGAAGTAAGGGGCAAGAGGAAACAAGCATAATAAAAAGGCAATTAGTACAGTGAGGTAGAACATGACAAATGCTATGGAGCAGAGAAGGGGAGGGAGGGCGGAGAAGGAGGAGGCTGCTGTATTAAAGAAGGTGATAGGCAGAGGCCTTCCTGACAAGAAGCTTGAGGAAAGCTCGGGGAACAAAGGGTTCATTAGATAGATACTTGCAGAAGAGCAACGAAAGCCAAGGCCACAGCTAGAACAGTAGCCCTAAGGCAGTGTGGGATGGAGCCAAGTGAACCTGAAGTTGGCTCACTCAAAGCAACATCTGCCTTCTGAAAAATGTTTCTTTTAGCCTTTGTTTCTGCTAGTACTACAGTATAATATCTGCCCATCCCAAGGTAAATGGCTTGAGGATTCACGGGGAACCAAGCAAGGTCATTTCCAAGGACTTTTTAAATTTTGACTTGTGTTGGAGACAAGTCCCTTGTCTTTCCATCTAGTCATCCAACACACACACTGAGGGCTACCTACTACACAGCAGTTTATCTTCTAGGCACTGGGGCTCCCACGGTTAACCAGGTAGACTGGGGTCCCTGCTCTCAGGAAGAAGAGGGACATAGTAAGTGACCAAGGAAAGAGCAGTAGTCATTTCAAATTCTCTGAAGGACGTTCTCACAGTGCTAGATGGGAAATGATTAAGAAGAGGAGTTTGGTGGGTTAATTTTTTTCAAGGCAGGGGACACTTGAATTGAGATCCTGATGGATGCGGGAGTATTAGCTATGCAGATGGCTTAGGAGGAAGTGTTCCTGGCAGCGTCCTGAGTTGGCAATGAGCTTGGCAAATCAACATGCCAAAAGGATGTGGCAATCACGGCTAAAGCACAGTGACGGAGGGAGAAGGTGGCCCAGAGGCAAGAGTCAGGCCATGTGCCTTCCAACATGAAGAAACCAGAGTGTAAGAAGGAAACCCACATACTGTATGGGGGTGCACAAAAGCAAGAGCAAGTCCAGAGAGCCCTGCAGACGCTCATGCCCACAGCCAGCTCCGTGCCCAGCCTTCCAGACACCTGAGTGAGAAAATCCCCCTCTGTACTTCAGCTAGGTCTTCTGTCAACTAACAACCAAGAGAGTCATGATTAACCTTTAGACACATGAAAAAGACTGGAGGTCGTTACCATACACGGAAACATTAACAGTGTGCCCATGTCTGCACACTGCTTAACTTAGGCTAATTTACAATTGTGGCCTTCTGTGTTTCCATTTGTTTGTATTTTCCCACCCTGCCCTCTCTCACCTCTAAGGGGGCCCTGACAACAGACGCACTGGTGTCCCCTCTACCCTGCACTGTCCTTCCTTCCTGCCCTGATAGGTTTGTCTTGACCAAAAGTGAAAACTATTGCAAAAGAAAATGGAGCAGCTTCCTCAATACTTCCATTAGGGACTGGAAATAATTCCCCTGGTTTATGGATTTCCAGGCTTGAGAGCACTTCAAATTAATTTGGCGCAAAGATCTATGCTTTGAAGATTCCTGCCCACTTACAAACTCAGCCCTGAGAGCAAGCAGTTTCACAGCATTTTCAGAGCCCACAGCTGCATGAGGGGTTCTAGGATCAGAGCAAGTAGCAACCACCTGTACCAACCAGGAATGAGGGGAGCTGACCAGAGGAGTTTCCAGTGCTCCTGTCACAGATACTTCTGCCTGGGAGACACCGTCATGCCTAGTTGTTTGAACCATGACCAGGAGCCCCTCACACAGGAAACTTGTGGATACCAGCAGACGCCCCCAGTTTATGCCTGCCTGACCATCGCTCCGACACTGGAAGGCCAACCTTGGGTCTTCCCCTGCATCCCAGGGAAAACCGGGTCAGGGGCATCCCCTGGTTCTTCCAATGGAAGGTGCAAATTCAATATACCACCACAATAGGAAACAAGTTCAAAAACGCTGGGCTGTGAGGGCTCCAGGGGTCGGGATAACAGTCCTCCATCCCCAGGTCACACACGAAAAAGAATAAAGAATCAGACAGGGAGAGAGAGGGAGAGGCAACTAGAATATGATAATAAAGTGGGAGTCACTTTAAGTCCTTGGCCAGATTCCTGAATGGTTCAGAAGGAAGTGGAGGGAAAGCAGGCGCCCAGGCTGCCGGGTGGGAGAGGAGCACCTGGGTTCACATCTCTGGCCATCAGCTTGAGCCAGTTGGGCATGGGGTAGAACTGGGAACTGTCAATGGCCACTGAGCTCTGCTTCTGGTATGAGAAAGTTACAGCTATCTTCAAAATGGATACTGAGCAACAGAAAATTATAGGATTCCCTATATGGTCATAGGCATCTCATTAAATGGCATGGCAAAAATCAACTTCATGTGCATTTATGATGAAATTTCATTTAAAGAGTAGTGGGTCCCTCTGTCCCCAGTTTACAGACAAAGGAGGCAAGGTATGGAATGTTCTAGTGATTTGCCAGCGTCAACTCGTCAGCCTTATCTTTCTGGAGCAAGTGAAACTTGGGGCAAAGGACAAAGCTGAGACCAGGCAGAGCGGCTGACTCACAGGCTGTGCCTAGCTTTCTGTCTGAATTAGTTCTTGGCAAAATATGCTGCTTTGCTATCAGGACAGTCAAGTATAGGTAGAACAAGCTCATGGAACAAAGCAGTTTAATTAAAGAAAAAAAATTGAATTGGATTACAGTGTTATTCTCTTCAATCCAAGATGGAAATTAATTTATAATAACCTTATCTTTTATTCATGGCATGCTGTATATTTCAGAGTATGTCGGCATCCTTATATTTTTCAGTTGAATGTGAAATAATTGTGTGTTTCTAATGGGCTCCGAGTCAGTTGAAGTGCTGAAAGAATGGAGCTGGGTCTTGGCTAACCATTCAGGGAAATCTGAAGCCACTGGGGAGAAGCTTTGGTTTCCTATGGATGAGTCATGATGTTTAAAATTCAGAAGGCTGCTGCAGGTTTTAAAGCAGCCCTTTCAGATTGATCCCTCCACAACCTAACTCTATTAGTGGCTGAGGACAAAGAAAGCCCATATATTTTCCCCTAACGACCTCCTCCTCTTTTCTCAGACAAACCTGACAGAGCTCAAGTCTTTTGGTTCCCCGCCTCTGGCCGTCAGCAATGTCAGTGCTGCGGTGATGGTACTCACAGCCCCTGGGGGCAAGGTGCCCAAGGACCGGAGCTGGAAGGCTGCCAAGGTCACCATGGCCAAAGTGGATGGTTTCCTGGACTCACTAATCAACTTCGACAAAGAGAACATTCATGAAAACTGCCTCAAAGCCATCAGGCCATACCTGCAAGACCCAGAGTTCAATCCGGAGTTTGTGGCCAGCAAGTCCTACGCGGCTGCTGGCCTCTGCTCTTGGGTCATCAACATTGTGCGGTTCTACGAGGTGTTCTGTGATGTGGAACCCAAGCGCCAAGCGCTGAGCAAAGCCACCTTGGACCTCACAGCTGCCCAGGAGAAGTTGGCAGTCATCAAAGCCAAGATTGCTGTGAGTGAACCCAGAGCCCTCCCCAGCATCCTGCTAGCTAGCCTCCATACAGACAACACTCCCCAGACATTACTTAATGCCTAATGCTACAGTTTTTAAAGAGAAGTGGGTGTCAACAGATAAGAAGCCGTAATTTGTGAAATAATTTAAAGAGGTTTATTCTGAGCCAAATTTGAGGACCATGGCCTAGAGCCAGGCCTAAGAGTCTTGAACAAGTGGACTTAATGTGGTTGGGTCTTATATAGTTTGGTTTTATACATTTCAGGGAATATGAGAACTACAGGTAAAGCCATAAATCAATTTGTAGAAAACATATACTGGTTTGGCCTGAAAAGTGAGACATCTCAAAGCAGGGGCTTCTATGTTATAGGTAGGTTATTTCTTTCTTTCTTTTTTTTTTTTTTTGAGACAGAGTCTCATTATGTCACCCTCAGTAGAGTGCTGTGGCGTCACAGCTCATAGCAAACTTAAACTCTTGGGCTTAAGCAATTCTGTTGCCTCAGCCTCCCAAGTAGCTGGCACTACAGGGACCCGCCACAACACCTGGCTATTTTGTTGTTGTTGTTGCCATTGTCAGTGTTGATTTTAGCTGGCCCTGGCTGGGTTCAAACCTGCCAGCCTCGGTGTATGTGGCCGACACCCTACCCATTGAGCTACGGGTGCCTCCAGTTATAGGTAGGTTTTAGAGATTCTTTAGCTGACAGTTGGCTGAAAGAGTTAGGCTCTGTCCAATGAACTGGGAGTCAGTAAAAACAGATGCTGAGGTAAGAAAATGGTCTGGTTATCAGAGACAAACTACAGGACTCACGCCCAGACTCAAGTGGTTTCTTGTCTACGCTGAGGACCTGCAGGTGTGTCTTGCACAGCCTTAGACCTGTTAAGGAGTCGCAGAGGACATCTCTAAGAAGGAAGGGGTCATGAGGAGGCACGTCTGATCTCCTTTCTCATGGCTAGCAACTCAGTTTTAGGGGATCCCCTGGGCCAAGAGGGGGTCCGGTAGGTCAGCCACTGGGGAGTAGCCTTAAGATTTTATTCTAGTTCATAATGGAAAAACCAAATTTTTATGCCAAATCTCCTCGTTTTTTAATAGAGGCAACTTTTGACATTTCTTTCTCAAACACCATACAGGCCAAACAAGACAGTTCCAATGGACTGTTGGTTTACCTTCGGGTTGTATAAGGTTTCCTTTTTCCACCCCTGAGGGAAGAAAAGATAACAGACAGATACGTGTAACAGATGAACAATATTATCCGCGGACCCAACTTTCATCTTATTAGCCACAAATGAATTCAACATTTTTTTTTTTGCACACTTGATAGTAAAGAACAAAAGGTTAAAATGTTGACATTCTTCCCCCACCTCTTGAAATGCAGGTTCTAGCTGCTTTCCTTCACCTTTTGAACTACCGCACGATCAGTTCTAGCAGCCCGTCCCACTCTCAGCAGCAGGGACATGTAGGCGAGTTGTATGCTGTCTGCGCTGTCTTATGGAAACTTTTAAAAGTCACTTACATACTGTGGTTTAGGTAGTGGACCCCTGCCTATAAATAAAAAGCTGTGAGGGTCATTAGCTTTTATAAACCCCCTGTGGCTATTATTATTGTATCTGCTTCACTCAGGGGTAAGGGTTGGGAATGGTGATACCAGGTTCACAACTGTTTGGAGAGATTTCCCATATCAACCTAAAATAATTGAAAGGATCAAAACCCAGTTTTAGAGTCTATTCAAGTGAAAAGCTGAGAAAAGCCACCCAGGAAAGACAGACTCCAGAGAAATAGGATCAGTGCTCCAGAGTTAAAAGCTAAGGTCTTGCTTACATAGGCAGAAAACAAAGACATTATAGGATTGTAGCATTGTCTGTACAAGGCTGGTTTATGAGTTACAATAAACCATGACTTTGACTGCAGAAGGCTCACAAACAATCCATGCCTACAAACAGCTTAATTGCACACCTACAGGCCTTGTTGATGTGGAAGGGTAATTAGTTTTCTTTTCCACACAGCTTGTTTCTGTTTCCTTCCCAACTTGAAGGAGCATATTTAACATTCTATCTTAGATAATGCGATAGTCATGAAGTCTTTTTGTCTGTGAGAAAAATAAGAGAAGAAATGTCCCAACATTTTGCAAAAGAAGGTATGCAAGGAAGAATGCTATTCTAATCAGAGAAACAAAGGTCACAGCTTCCTGTCACATGACTCAGGTCCCATAATCTCATTCCCTTAAGATGAGAAATATCTTTAAATTTGAATAGCTCAGATTTTTTTTTTTTTGACACAGCATCTCACTCTGTCACCCTGGGTAGAGTGCCAAGGCACCAACAAAGCTCACTGCAATGTCAAAATCCTGGGCTCAAGCATTCCGCTTGCCTCAGCCTCCCAAGTAGCTGGGACTACAGATGTGTACCACCATGCCCAGCTAGTTCTTTTATTTTCTACTTTCTATTTTCTGTTTTCTGGGTCTTGCTCTTGCTCAGGCTAGTCTCAAACTCCTGAGCTCAAGCAATCCACCTGCCTCAGCCTACCTGAGTGCTAAGATTACAGGTGTGACCTCAAGTGGCCTTCAGATTTTGAATTACTTATTTTCACACCCTTACACTTCACCTTTCCCATTAACATGGATACTAGTGAAGGGACAGAGAGAAATTGTAATCACGGAGGAGAATACAGCAGCTAAAAATTAGGCCATCAGTCCACAAACTTCAGTTCCAATCCAAGCTGTAATATTTAGAAAGGTCTTTAAAGTGCCTGGACCTCCACTTGCTGAAGTAGAATGGACACAGTCATAGTACCTGCCTGGTGGGACTATTGGGAGGATTAAAAGATGAGCTGCATGTAAACCAGGAGCTCAGAGCCTGGCCCCTGGTGCAGAGAGCAACAAGAACCCCCGCCACCTCTCTGAGCCTAGCGGTATCTACTCTGCCACCCCTGCCCCCTTCTGTAGCAGGAAGTCGATGCAGACAAGGCTCCACGCCAGTTGGAAGAGGAAGCAGGTTTATTCACCTAAAACCGAGCCCACCGACTCAATCTCTCGCCTTCCTTTTATACATTTTTAGGGCTTGGGTGCACGTGAGCATCATGAGAGTCGTGAGAGATGTGACGGATGTGAACATCCAGTGATTCAAGGCAAGGTCAGGGTGGCCCCACCCTGGTCCCGTGCTACCTGTCCTCAAAGGCTGCAGAAGGTTAGGGAAGTTACACGGTTACTACATAGGCCCAGCACATACCGTGGGAAGGGCCTCTGGATAACAGACACATCTGCCGCAGTGGAGGCAGTAATTAGTGTTCCAGACTGTCTGCCTGATACCTGTACAGAGGTACCAGGACAGAATTTAGCTCTGCCTTCACCCTCCTGCCACATGTCAAGTGTGTGTGCTGTCTGTCACAGGCACAGCTAGCCCCCTGCATGGACTCAGTCACTGCTGTGACCAAGTTCAATCCAACAACAAAAAAAATGTTCTGGATCTTGAAAATCTACATGTGCATTCTAGGAAAATAAGATTCATAGATCCAATGTATCATGAGGATACACCGCGTTTTACAAACTGTGAAAGGTAGGATTATAGACATTCCTCGAGCCTCATGTAATATGGGTTTACCGATCCTTAGACTGAAATCTAGGGCAAAAAGGCTTTGGCTAAAAGGTTCTTTGCAACCAACCTGTATTTTAAAAAGACGCTTTGGTAAAACAACTCATCTCCTCTCAGCATGCTTGCTTTATAAATCCAGATGTTCCTGGAGGGCCAGTTTACTTCAAACAGGTGCTAATCACCATGACAACGGCCCCTTCCACTAGCACCAAGTTCAAAACACCACAGCATCCCCATTCTTGCTTTTGATGGGGGGAAAGATCCCCCCCACTAATTTTCCTCTTCTTTGGGCTCTCCCAGAAAAGGGTAAGACAAACTGTATTTTCCTGACTCAAGTTATTTTAACTAAAGGAACAGTTGGTGCAAAGGAAATGTTTTCAAAATGTTTATACCTTTTCAGTAGCCAACATTCCCATGACGAGCCCGCTCAACCTGTGAAAGCAAGAAGAGTGTCTTCAAAATACTTGGCTACCTTTGGAAGGCGCTTCTTTTCTGCCAAAATATTTTCTTTAAAAAATATTTTCTTGCTTTTAACAGCCTCGTCTCCGTTTTTTGTTTACACACATGCCTGTCAACATCCCCAGAATATGGACACGCCCTACTGACATCAGAGGAGATGGACTAACAGCCATCCCTGGCACAGAGGCCCACCCAGGGCAAGAAAATTCGTCCCTATAAGCCGCTGAGGCCATTGACAGCTCACCCTAGTCTCTCTCTCTCTCGCACACACACACACACACACTCAAGGATCTGTTACTGTTAGGATCTTAAGACAATACCAAGTAAAGAATTTTATTTTCAAGGTACATAAAGTGGAGAGGGTGAAGCATATTTTAAAAAAGATTTTACAAAATGATTTCAGTTTAATTGCTATGCATAGAGTAGAAATATATGAAAATGTTAACAGTAGTGGGTGGTGGATTTTGAATGTTCTGGTTTATTTATTTGATAATCTATATTTTCTTTGTGTTCTATAATGAACATATATATTAATGTTACAATTTATAAAAATAATAGTAATGAGAAAGTATAAGTCATTCTGAGTATAGAGTAAAATACGACGTCATAGAGAAAGACTTCTAATGAGAAATAACGAGCCCCTTATTTCTTGTATCTATTTCAATTGATGAAATTAGAGCCTACTACCTAGAGACTTAACTGTGTTTTATTTGGCCCACAGATACTATTTGCAGATGATTTAATTAATTGCCAATATTTAAAACAGCAGGAGCTTTATATAAAAATCTGATTTCTAGCCAGTCTAAAAATAACCACAATATTCCTGCCTAACATTAATTGACCCTGGAGTTAAGAAGTAGCTTTCCAATTCAAGCAGGCAGTTCTGTGCGTTTTGTCATAATCGTCACCAACTTTTATTTTTTCAACACTAGACTCATCCAACTATAATCTTCCCTTTATTTATTTGCTTTTCTAACTTCTGTATATGTGCTATGCTGGTATTTACATTTCATGATGCAACTTAAGGAGGCGGTTGAACTTCCTGCTTGTTGGCAAGACTGTGACTTATCTGTCCCCATGTCTTCTAAATATAGCTATGATAACTAATTTTAGTGGATATAACCTTTATTTCCTGCTCTATCACATAGAGGCAGTTTCCTTGGAGCCCTCAGCTTTTACGATGAAGCTGTTATTACCTTTTCCTTCACTTCCTTCTCACTTCCTTCCGCCTCCCAGCTTCTGCCATCATCACTTATCCTGTGTTTGCTTTGTAATTGCCAAGACTGAAAGTATCCACATTTTCTTCGGTACCCAGAATTCAGTGTCCCATGCTCTGTCCATAGACTGCTTCGTAAAGTTGAAAAATCGCCAAGTTTCATTTCTGTTTGTGAACATGTCATATTGTTCACATCCGATGAGTGGTACACTATAATTACATTCCTTTTGTTATATAACCTTTTTCCCCAGGAGCTGCTACCTTTTCTCCACCCACCCCATTTATTTGCATAGCCTCCATTATTGTTAGGCTCTCCAGTCAATTCAGTATTTTATGAAGACCTTTTTTGTTGCTCCTCTCCAGATCTTTCTCCCTTGTCCCTGGTTTACAGCTCCAATCAGCATCGCAGCATCACCCCTTTCTTAGAGTCACTTCCAATGACTTCCTACCCCCACCTAGGCCTTATTCTTCCTCAGTTTCTTCTTTTATTTTACTATGGCACATTCTCAAATAATTTTCTCAGAAGTAAAGGAGGAGGTAAATTTTCTGACAGTTACAGTCTGGAAACGTCTTTATTTTGTTCTTAAGCTGAACTATTTTTCTGAGTACTGATTTCTGAGTTGCTAATTATTTTCCCCATCAAACACAGAATGCTTTATGCTCTGGTGTGGTGAGGAGTCTCTTGAATAGTCCCGGCACTATTCTTTTGTATATGTAACACTTTCCCTCCTTTCTAGAAGTATCTCAACCTTTTCTTGATTCGTGGCATTGGGAACTTGACATCAATGTGTGTGGCTGTCATTCTCTTTCTATTCATTATGTTTGACACATAAAGACTTATTTTCTTCAGCTTTGGAAAATTACCATTATATTCTTTGGTAAACATCCCCTTGGTTTTCTTTTTCATCTATTTCTGAAATGTATATTGGTTGAATGTTGGATACCACAGATTGGTCCTTTGTTTTCACACATCTTTTTGTCACTGTGTGTTTTCTTATGCTTTTCATCTTCTAACCCTTCCCTTGAATTTATTATTTTTACATTAACAATAATGTTAATTGCCACAAGAGCTTTTTTGTTCTCTCTCTCTTCCTTTTGATAGCATCCTGTTCTTGTTTCATAGAAGAAATAATCTTGAATCTTCTGAGAACCTATGAAGGACTGTAAGTTTGTTGTTATTGTTACTGAAATTACCTCTTTTTCTCAAATCATTTCTTTTTCTTCTTGTTTCTCTTAATATAGGCTTCATTTGGTGTTTTCTTATCCTTTCGTGTTTACAAAAGTAGCTGTCAAAAGCTATTTATATCTCTGCAGGCAAGGGCGGAGCTGATTGACTAGGAGGGCTTTTTTTTTGAGACAGAGTCTCCCTATGTCGCCCTCAGTAGAGTGCCGTGGTGACACAGCTCACAGCAACCTCAAACTCCTGGGCTTAAGTGACTCTCTGGCCTCAGCCTCCCAAGTAACTGGGACTACAGGCACCCGCCACAACACCTGGCTATTTTTTGTTGTTGTTGCAGTTGTCATTGTTTAGCTGGCCGGGCTGGGTTTGAACCCTCCAGCCTCAGTGTATGTGGCTGGCACCGTAACCACTGTGCTATGGGTGCCGAGCCTAATGGGACTTGTTTTCAAGATCTGATGAGTTATTCTGGGTGCATCCTAAACGTCAGAATGCAGTGCTTCCCCTCTGCCTCTGTTCACTCTTTTGCCTCTCTTGCCTGGTGACAAGAGGCTTTGCATCCTGGACATGTGGTTGGAGACATGGGGATAGGGAAAATAGGCTTCCAACCAACCCTTCTATTTTCAGCTTCCCTCTCAATCACACCTGGTATTTTCACTATTAGTCTGCAGAGCCCCAGTTGATTTGGGGCTCTGCAGCTAATCAGTTTTCCTTTTGATGAACTGTGGCCAAGTCTGAGTTACAGGTTCATCCTTCCCTGCTACCCCAATCTCCCCTCCTCTTTCAGTATGATCCTCCATAAATCTGCTGGACTCCTTCACCTTCACATGGCCCTCACCAATTTGCTTGGTATTATGGGTTTATGACTTTTTTAATTACTTCATGTCACTTTAGAGAAGTCTTGGGAAGTACAAGAGGTGAATGGACACAGCAAATTCTGTCATCATTAACTGAATGGCTCACAGCCTACTCTGAGAACTGCTAGGCTATATGAACCTGGCCCTAAATTGATTTCTCTTGTGGCCCACAAAGCAGCCTGAATGCCGGTTATTGCACAGACATGAGACATATTTGGAGGAATCTATAATATGCCCGTAAATCTCTGTATATGCAAACATGTTATTCTGAAGGCAGCAAAATCTAGGCTCTTCAATTCTAATTCTTAATGAGTTGCAAAAAAATAAAACTATGTCTTTTTAAAAAATGATCCTATACTTTGTGATAATGGAAGAGAGCAGATGAGGTTCGATAAACCTCATCTCATATTTCCAAGCTCTTAGTGCCAGGGAGAGACTCGGGATGTGGACAGCCCAGCCCCAGACCAGCTGCAGCAGGAGCGGTCAGCTATCCTCCCAGGCCCAGCCCGGGATGCTGATGACCCCTGCCGAGTAGCAATCCCCTTGCTATTTTGTCAGGTGGCTGGAACCCCTTTTTCCAGAGCAGAAGACAATTCTAAACCTATGCATCCCTCCCACCTTCATGTCCATCACCCCACAGACTAATAGCTCAGTGACTGAGGTATTGGAGCCCAGAAGCTCAGCTCTCCCACCTTGGGTCGGGACATCTCTGAACTTCCCCTCCACACTCCCCCTGCAGGATTGAGTTGAATCACTCCGTAGGAAGCTGCCTGAGATCACCCCCTCTTCGACTCCTTTCTTCCCTGCCCTGCTTTCTCCCCCAGTCCCTTAGGACGCCCCCCCCCCCACCCATCACTTCCTTCAAAATCACCTCCCCATGAACACTCATCCCAGGTGCCCGGGATGTGACTTGGGTGAAATTACTAACGATCCTTGTGTTCCTTCCCAAATAGCACCTTAATGAAAACCTGGCAAAACTCACAGCCAAGTTCGAGAGAGCAACGGCAGATAAACTCAAATGTCAGCAAGAAGCTGAAGCCACTGCGGGCACCATCTCCCTCGCCAACCGCCTGGTGAGCCTGAGCCTCGGCAAGCCCGGCTGTTATTATAGAAGCCGTGCTTGTCAAGTGCCACAGAGGTGCAAATAGATGAGCTCAGCTCAGCATCACTTTGCGTCGAAGGGAAATGTTAAAATGTGCTGGGATCCAGGGATGAGTCCTGAGAAAAGTGAATGCCTGATCCAGACAAAGGAGCATTCCCATAGAGATGGCTGGGCAACAGGGAGCACAAAATCTACCAGCCAGCCTGTGCAAGACGACGCCACACTCGTGTGCATGGGTGTCGGCCAGAGGAAGCGTTAAAAGGCAAAGCTGGAATCTTACAGGCAAACTGGGAAGTTCCTATCTGCATAACATTTGATGATAAAGGCTTGACAGAGATCAGGAACTGAACTAGAAGTAGAAAAGAATGGAACTTGTTGACCCTGAGCATTTCTGAACATACACATGTGCAGACACATGCACACGTGTACAGACACACATGTGTACAGACACACACGTGCAGACACATGCACACGTGTATAGACACACATGTACAGAGACACGCACACGTGTACAGACACACATGTACAGACACACACATGCAGACACATGCACACATGTACAGACACACACGTGCAGACACATGCACACGTGTACAGACACACATGTACAGACACATGCACACGACGTGTACAGACACACATGTGCAGACACATGCACACGTGTACAGACACACACATGTACAGACACACACGTGCAGACACATGCACACGTGTACGGACACACATGTACAGACACATGCACACGACGTGTACAGACACACACGTGCAGACACATGCACACGTGTACAAACCCACATGTACGGAGACACACGTGTACAGACACACATGTACACACACACGCACACATGTACAGACACACATGTGCAGACATACACACACCTGTGCTGACATAAACCCACGTACACGGGCTCTGGCTTTCCAGTCTGAAGGTCTGAAGCAGCTGCTTATTCTGTGGATAACTGTTGCTACATAACAAATTACCCAAAGCTTACATGATTTAACACAATACCCACCCATTTCATTATCTCTCATAGGTCTGTGGGTCAGGAAATTGGGCAGGGGTCAGCTGGTCAGTTCTGCTCTGTGTGGTGGTGGCTGGGGCCGCGCAGTGTTATTCAGCTGGTGGCCGGGCCGGGTCAGGGGGTCCCAGATGACTTCGCTCATATGCCTGGTGCCTAGGCAGGGGTGGCGGGGACAGAGGGCTCAGCTGGGCCTCACTCCCTTGCCATGTAAGCTCAGGGTGATCTCTCCAGCAAGGTAGTTGAGTGTCTTGCATATAAAATGACTCAGGGCTCCAAGGGCAAGCATTCCAAGTGAAAAGAGGTGGCAAGTCCCAATCTCTGAAGGTCTGGGACTGAAAACGGCAGTGTCACTCCTGCTGTGTCCATCAAAGCACTCACATATGCGGGGGGGCTTAGACACCAAATCTTAAGGACAGAAGCATCAAAGAATTAGTGACCTTTTTTACTTCTCCATGGCTTATATTTCTCATCACCTATGTCAGCCCAGATCCTGTAAAGCAAAGTCCACTGGATGTGACTGCTCTTTAATCTAGGGTCTTTACACCAGTGAAGGGAAGTACAATCAATACCTTTTTACATTCATTCCAGCCAGTTTGTTTTTCTGACAAAGCCAGACTTTTCAATCTGGAAAGCGATGAGTCATTGCATCCCGAACTAAAGCCATGCTTCAGTGGGGAGAGCCCGGGACCCAGGTGTCAGGGAGGCATTTGCTGCACCAGCTGCTGCATAGACTTGAGGTGATCAGCATTGGTTTGGGGACAGCGTGCCAGAGGTTCTTCAGGGCTCCTAGCTGGCTGGCCTTCCACTCAGCGCCCTGCTTGGTTTCCAGACTTAGCACAGCCTTCTCCGCCTGGCTGGAGAATTTTCTGAGTCAGTCCTCCTGGTAGGCCGTGTGTCTCTCTGCTCTAGGCTTTAGGATGTTCGTACGAGATATCTGGCCTTTGTGTAATCTAGAAGCTGGCCTGGGAATGGTTGGGTTGGCAAATCCCTGGGTCTCTCCCAGCTCTGATGTTCCACAACATCATCCTTCAAGCGCAGAATAAAGGAAGAGGGCTAACGCAGACGCTAAGCTCCACCGCAGACCTTCCAGTCCTCTGTAGCAGGGATGGTTCTCCTCCCAGGATAAGTGTGCCCAGGGAGAGTCCTGCCATCCCAGTGTGGGCCAGGGAGATGGGACGTGCTCTGCAGCCCACGGTGCTTTGCACACATGTGTGTCTTTGCAGTATTTCAAACACCATGTCTCAGTTCCGTGTCTGTCTATCTGCCCACTGTGAAAATCATATTCATAGTGGACTTGATTTTATTTACTCTCATTTCCCCAGAATTAAGAGAAGGAATAGATACCTAACTCTCTAGAGAACTGGTGCTGAATGATTCCCATACCCGATCGCTTTCAGTTCTCTGCCTTGGCAGCCCTTTGAGGTGGGGAGCATCCATCCCCACACGCAGAAAGGCAGAGCCTGTGTTGCAAACCTTTCCACAGCCCACGTGACACCCGGCAGAGTTGGGGGCTTATTTGCTGGAATGCTCGCCGCAGATCAGAGGGGCCACATAAATGGTGTTCTAAGCCTTTAATGCCCATGGCTGTGCAGCCTGAAGTGTGACAAGTCCTCTCTTCTCTGGCCTTTGAAATGGTAGGTTGGAGGACTCGCTTCCGAAAATGTGAGGTGGGCAGAAGCTGTGCAGAACTTCCAACAGCAGGAAAGGACGTTCTGTGGAGACATTTTACTTACGACAGCTTTCATTTCCTACCTTGGCTTCTTTACAAAGAAATACCGGCAGAGCCTCATGGACGGGACCTGGAGACCCTACCTGAGCCAGCTGGACGTACGTACAGCCTGTCTTTTTCCCGATCTCAGCAGCCTGTTGGGGGGCCTGAGATCACGTGACGATACTAAATGGAATCTTCAAACACTCTCTCGCTCGTTCACACCCCCCACGCCCTGGGCAGCAGGCATGAGCCCTGCACACCACGTCCTTCCGCTCTGCCCTGTACTACCTCCCCCTTCAGCCACCTGAACACAGCATCTGGCATCTTAATGAGGCCCCCCATGCATGCGGCCGCCGGTCCTCAGCCCAGCAGGTGTCTCCTCTCTCCTCAAAGCTGGGAAGCCGAGGAGACACCAAAAGAACCCTGCTCTTCCCTCTATCTCCCTGCCCGACAGCCAGACTTTGTAGAAGTCAGAGGAAGTTCCTTTCCTTGATTGTTCCTGGCACTTTGTCACCAGACCCCAAAGCTGCACAATTTGTGCCCATGACTCACAGATAGCCCTGTGAAAGCAGCCCGTCTGCTCCGTCATGCGAGCTTTCCTAAGCTGCTACACACCTGCTTCTTCCCTGGGCCGGCTCGTCCCTGCCCCAGAACTGAGTGGGTATTACTCCCAACTCCTCCCTCAACACCTCTCCCCGAGCAAAATGAAGTGGGGACATACTAGTTCTCGATGAACACATATTCATAGTTACACCTAGACCCTACCATCAGAGTAAATCTCTTTGGCCCCGCTCATAGTCAATAATCAACAAATACTTCTGCGTACTCAGCAGGACCTGAGGCTCCACTGTGCAGGAGGCATAAAACACGCTCAAGGCCAGGACACCTTCCCGAGTTCTCCTTCCAACAAGTCAGCTGCGGTACGAGTCAGCCCAAAATTTCACAATAGAAAGGCTGGATTCCAAAATCCTTTTGTCTCCTTAGAATGCAAAACATTGTATGGTGATGGTGGTTGTCCCAACTCAGCTCACAAAATCCTACTTAACCCGATGATTTGCTGAACCGTGGTTTAAAAACTGTTAACAGTAGGGCGGCGCCTGTGGCTCAAAGGAGTACGGTGCTGGCCCCAGGAGGTGGCGGGTTCAAACCTGGTCCTGGCCAAAAACTGCAAAAAAAAAAAAACTATTAACAGTACTAGTAAATAAACAAACAAACAAAAAAGCTGCTGTTGTATTCATCTGAAACACTGGTGGAGAATTGAGATCATTGAAAGAAGCATCATTACCTTGGTGAACGAAGATGAAGAGAGTCCAGGGGTGGTTGAGTGAGGATTTTTCTGCCTTGGTTTGGGCTTCTTAAGCGCATTTGTTCACAAACTTTTTTGGCAGTCTGGTAAAGCCTGTGACTTCGTCTCTGTGTGATGATCTTGAGCATATAAAATAGAATGCATATGATTACAGAAAGAAAAATTTTATTTAAACACATTTCTGATTCCAGAACAAGAACCCCCCAGGGGCCAATTTCCCTTTGGAGGTTAGCTTAATGTTCTAGCCCTGGCCATTTGTGCACTGAGCAGATACAAATAAAAGCACAGGAGGTGGTTTGGAGATGTTTTCTTGAGGCAACTGGGCAAAACAAACCTCAGAGAGGAGCGAGATGAAGGGGTTGAAAGGGTATTTGAAAATATTATGCTAAGTGGGAGTAGCCAGACACAAAAGGTCACATATTGTATTATTCCATTTATATTAAATATCCAGAATAGGAAAATCCATAGAGACAGAACACATATTAGTGGTTTCTGGCAGCTGGAGGTAGAGTGAAATGGGCGGGGGGACTGTTTAATGAGTGTAAAGTTTCCTTGTGGGACAATGAACATGTTCTGCAACTAGATAGAGCTGAGGGTCGCACAACATGGTGAAGGTACCAATTGCCCTCAAAACTGTGCACTTTAAGATGGTTAATTTTATGCTATGTGAATATCACCTCAATTTGGGGGGAAAAATGAGTTGCCAATGAGAAAGATGGCTTATAAAGGAATTGAGTGAGCAGAGAGGTGATCAGAGAGGAAAAGGAAGGGTCTAATGCTGGCAGGGGAGCTCTGCCCGGCAGGGCACACACAAGGCCGAGGGGAGTTCTCGGGCCTGGTGGCACCCGCAGGAGGCTTTACAGAGAGGGGCCCTGCAGGCAGCCCTGGGAAGGGGATGTTTGGGGAGAGGGAAAGGGAAGCAAGC
The DNA here is from genome assembly GCA_963574655.1 of Perodicticus potto. Classification (NCBI taxonomy): domain Eukaryota; kingdom Metazoa; phylum Chordata; class Mammalia; order Primates; family Lorisidae; genus Perodicticus; species Perodicticus potto. The sequence continues at coordinate 4,793 of CAUYRH010041524.1, read as the reverse complement.
CCCTTTAGCCCTTCACAAGCTGGTGAAATAGATGAGGAGAGAGCGGTTTGTGTAGACTGGTGCAGACCGGGGCAAACCCTCTGGGTGCGAAGGGGGTCTGTTGCTGGTTCCTGGATCAGGCAGGAGGATCTCAGAAATGTAGCAGCGAAGTAACACCATTAACAGGGCAGGGCAAGGAGGGGGTTATAGACTAAAACACCAAACAATCTAGTAGAAACTTAATTACAGGGGAAGGTGCCAAAGAACGGAGTCAGTCACACAGGCTGAATTTCTGCTGTCATTCATCTGTCAAGAGCAAAAAGAACAGCAGGGCTTTGACAGAACCTGCTTCCAGAAATAATCACACAGCTAGAAAAGCGCTCTTCAGAGGGACGTTGATCTTGCTTTTAAATAAGTTATGTCATTGAGTGAAATCCTGTGTATTCCCCACCGTACCCCAGCTGAGGTGCGCCTGGGTGGTGTTTCTTCTTCCCCAGGCTCCCGTCCCAGTCACCGCAGCCCTGGACCCCCTGCAGATGCTGACGGATGATGCCGATGTGGCTGCCTGGCAGAACCAGGGCCTCCCTGCCGACCGCATGTCTGTGGAGAACGCCACCATCCTCCTCCAGTGCGAGCGCTGGCCGCTCATGGTGGACCCTCAGCTGCAAGGCGCCAAATGGATCCAGAGTAAATACGGTGCAGGCCTCCGGGTCGTCCAGACTGCTCAGAAAGGGTGAGTGGCTGAGCACACTGCCCTGCTTCCCAACCCGGGCCTTAGTATCTCTCCACCAGCCCTTCACAACTTAACTTTATAGTTTTGATGCTCAATTCTTGTTCTGTGCCCTCAGGACATGTGGGGAAGACAGGAAGAAACAGGTGAGGGGAAGGGAGACCAACATCATTTATTAGGGGGCAGACATATGTCACGCTTGGTGTTAGGGGACTTGTGCCTCGTGCTTTTCTTAGTTCACACAGCCAGTAAGGTCAGTGTTATTGCTGGCATTTTACATGTGAGGAAACTGAGGTTTGCAGAAGCGAAACAAGCTCCCCGAGAAAATACCATTTTAAAAGTGATGGAGAGTTTGCACTCGTGGGCATAGCAGCACTGCTCACAACAGCCCAAAGGCAGAAGCGACCAAAGCTGCCGTGGACAGATGAATAGTAAACAAAATGTGGTGCACGCGTACCATGGGATACCGCCCAGGCCTAAAGGGAAGACAGTTCTGACCTGCCACGGTAGGGATGGATGTTAAAGACACTATGCTTAGTGAAATAAGCCAGTGACAAGAAGACAACTTCCGCATGCTTCCTCTCGCCTGAGGTCCCTGGGGCAGTCACATTCGTAGACGGACGGTGGGGTGGCGGCTGCCAGGGGCTGAGGAGGAGAGGGGAAGAGGGAGTGAATGTTCAATCGGGGACAGACTTTGTGTTCTGCAGGGACAGTTCTGAGCATGTGTGCTGATGACAGATGCACAACAACGTGAATCCCACTCAACTTAAACATGGTTAAGACTGTCAGTTTTATACGTATTTTACCACAATTGAAAACACATTCATTAATGCTTTCTTTAAAGTAATAGAGGTAACATTTTAGAACCCAGGCCATCCTGACTTAGAGATTTATCCACTCTAGCACCGGACCACTGAAGCGAGGTCTGCTGTTCCTACCGCACATCCCAAGAATTCTTGCCTGGAGGTCCGGATCACCCAGTGTTATTTAAATCAAACAAGTAATATTAAACATAATAGTCAGAGAAAATACTGAATACTAAAATGGATCCTTCTTAGAGAGTGAATTGTGTTGAAGAATGAATGCTCAGTGACAACATGATGTATTAATATTTTTATCTTCATCTTCATTCCCAGAGTGATCTAACCCTGGCCTTCTCCCCAAACCTAGATCAAAGTATTCCTCTATGATTTACTAACAAATGTGTTTTAGATACAAGTGTGTGTCTTTTTGCTCATTGCTAAATCCCTTGTATCTAAAACGCTCCCTGACACATCACAGACCTTGGACAAATATCCATTCGGTTAATTCCCTGTTCGTGTCCATCGACTACTTTTCTGTTAGGTAGTTTTCCTGATTGGGTAGATGTTACTTGAATACAAATACTGTATTATCTATACTATGTATAGACTTTTTTCACCATACGCATGAAAATGAGTGTTCGAGGGTCTCATCTGCCTTTCAATTTTATTTGTGGGGTTTGACATGCTGACGTTCATTTTACTTTAGTTGTTATTTGATCTGAATTGTCACCCATTTCATCTCTAGATAATGCATAGAAAAGTCTTTTCTCTCTAGGAATTATTTAAATGTTAACCTACATGTTTTTAGGTTTTTACAGGTTTTCTTTTTACCTTGAAATGCAATCAACTTAAATATATTTGAAGGTACTATGTGAGGTACAGACTAATTTTCCAAGTGGTTAGCTACTGTTCCAGTATCATCTATGGAATTTTTCATCTTTTTCTTGATTAATTAGAGATGCCGCTTTGCTATATTAAATTATTTTACTAAATAGGGGGTTTATTCTTTTCTGTTTGTCTAATACCGTACCAGCCTTTAATTGTTTTGCTCCATATTTAGTAACATTCATTGTAGTACTTCACATTACAAAAGTAATGTATCATCATCATAAATGATACCGGAATTTTAGGTTCTTGGTCTCCGCAATTCGAAGAAGGAATCAACAGACCACAATAGTAGTGGTAAGTCAGGATTTATTTACAAGAAAGAAGAATTACAAGTACAGGAAAAACCAAACCTCCAGGCAAAGAGGACCCAGGAGGAGAACAAACTCTCCTGCTCCCTCTCCGATGTCCAGCCGAGGTCTGCCCCTGAGCTCTCTGCTCAGGGGTTTAAATAGTCCCAGGGAGTTGTTTTGCTGGAACTTCTTAGGGCGTGAGTCTTCTCAGTTACAGCCAGTTGTCCAATGAAGACCCAGGCCCTGGAAACTGACATGACATTGGCCAGTCAGATGTGGAAAGAGGAGGAGACAGCAAGGCGCCATCCATGAAATGTACCAGCCAGAAGAGCACGGGAAGGAGACAGCAAGGTGCCAGTGTCTTCCGCACAGGTGTCCGGCCCTTCCAGCAAGCTGGTTCCTCCATCCACCTCAGCACCGCCAGGGCCAAGGCAGAGGTTGTACGGCCACCTTGTCCTGCATCATAAAGAAGAGGGGAGGAAGAGTTAAAAATGAAATAAAAACTTCTAAAATTCATCATTCAAGTCTGCTAACATTTTGGTATAATGTTTTATAATAAGTTGTAGATAGCTGCGATACGACACAGAGCCTATTGCTAACAATGTGGTATTGTGCACTTAAAAAATTTGAAAAGAGGAGAGAGATCTCGTGATAAGTGTCCCTACCACAATAATAAATAAATAAAAGCAAATAAAAGACTTCTTTCTACACGCTTGTACAATTGAGGTTATATAAAATATTTAGTATTAGATTATATGAGTCTCTCCTCTTCCTCGTTATCATTTTTTCCCTTTACCATCCTAGTTATATTCTTTTAGGTTAACTTTAAGGCCTTTGGTCAAGTTCAGTAAAGGTTTATTGTTATTTTTCTTGTGAATTATATCACATTCCATCAAATTTATAAAATGACTTAGGAAAACTTGGCCTATTTGCATGAAGATTAAACTCCACATAACATTGAAAAGTTAAAAGTAACTCAGCTCTTTGTTGACTGATAAATTAAGGTGTGTCAGTGTGTTCTAATATTCAAAAATAGTATGGAAGAATATTTAATGAAATAGGGAAATATGCACCTTTTATGTACAAGGTGCCATGTGAATCCAATATACATGAAAACTAAGCTTGAAAATACAATCCATTCAAACACACACAATAAACAGCAAAATGTTAAGGGAAAGTGGAGGGATTATGGTTTGTTTTCATGTTCTTTTTTGAATTTTGTAGTTTCTCCCTATTAAAAAAAGTAGGAAATCACATAACTATCACTTTAAATAGAAAAAAAAAATGTGGCCACTAAGACATTCCAAGTAGCTGTGCCTCCACATATCCCCCGTGCCTCAGAGGCCACAGGTGTCTTGCTAAATTGCCTCTAATTCCACACCTTGTCACAGGCTCAGTCCACCTGACCCAGACTTGCTTCCACAGCTACCTTCAAACCATCGAGCACGCCCTGGAAGCTGGACATACAGTGCTGATTGAAAACCTGGAAGAGTCCATTGATCCCATCCTGGGGCCCCTGCTGGGGAGAGAAGTCATTAAAAAAGGACGGTAGGTAGGACCGGTGGTGTTGCTGACCCTGTGTGCGGAGCTGGGTCATGGCCCAGTGGGGAGGTCCGCTCTTCCCAGAATCTCCGCTCCTCTGCTCATGGCAGGGGGCTCCCTGCAGCACGCCAGCCTTTCTTTCTTCTGGCAGAAGGCTATTTAGCTGCCCTACCTCCTGGATAAAGTTTCCTGGAATAAGTTTGCCTCCATTAGTCAGTGTCCTTAACTTCCTCTTAAATGGCCACTATGAACAATGTGGAGGAACTTAAGAAGGAAAGTTGGTCGAAATGCTGACGGACTTTCCAGCATGAGCATTTGATTGGGGCCAGATGTCTGACTCTGGGAACTCGGCTACTGGTCACTTTGATGAGCATGGGCAGGGCTTAGCAAGCAGATGGCGGTGTGAAGAGAGGAGGGGGAGGGGGAGGGGATGGTGGTGTGGAGAGAACAGGGGGGAGGGGATGGCGGTGTGGAGAAAGGAGAGGGAGGGGATGGCAGTGTGGAGAGAGGAGCGGGAGGGCAAGGTGGTATGGTGACAGGAGGGCGAGGGAATGGTGGTGT
>CAUYRH010041521.1:0-12027 GCA_963574655.1 Perodicticus potto | reverse complement strand
GCAATCAAGGGGTACAATGTGCTGGTTTCATATACAATCTGAAATATTTTCATCAAACTGTTTAACATAGCCTTCATGGCATTTTCTTAGTTATTGTATCAAGACATTTGTATTCTGCATTTAGTAAGTTTCTCCTGTACCCTTCTAAGATGCACCATAGGTGTGGCCCCACCATAGTGACGGTTTTATAGCAGGAATCAGTGTCACATATTTAAGGGATCTGTAGATTATTTTAAGACAGAACTGACATTGTTAAGTGTTCAACAGGCAGGGAAAGGATAGACCAAATGAATACAATAAAATTTAATCAAAATAAAAAGTAAATTTTTACGTTACAATTAAAAGTTCAGCCCTTTGGAAACCAAGGGGGAGGAAGAAAATGAGGGAAGAAAAGTCGGTCTATATATTAGAAATAAAATCAGTTATCAAGTAGTACTTGCTGTCTACTTGCTGACTGTTCAGATACTCTCATTTAACCCTTCCCAAACTGTATGATGTGTGAATTATTCGTTCCATTTTATAGATGAGGAAACTGAGGCTTACTGATGTCAAGCACTTTCCAAGGTGATAGTAACTATTTGCCATTTGCCGAGAATGACATAATAAGGTATGTGGAACTAAAAGTCCAGCTGGAAACATGTTCTGGTCACACTGTGAGAGCTGTGGCTTCTCTATAAAATTCTTTTTATAGAGGAATAGTTGAAGGAATTTGAGATGTACCTCCCAGGAAAGGGATATGCAGGGTAAACCTTCAAAGGGCTGTCCTGTGGCAAGAGGCTACAGTTGAGTTGTCCTCTCCCTGGTGGGACTTCTCCAAGGAGATTTCTCCAACTGAGTGGAGCCATCCCCAGCCCCTACCAAAGACTCTAAAATCCACTGTGGCGAATTACAAATCAGTGCATGCTCCACTAAGAATCCTGCACTCCGCACTTTGCTTTTTGTTCTTGAAAATATCCCAGGCTCTGTTTATACTGCGGCGTGCTTACTCATCTGCCCATTTTGAGAAAGGTTTGAGGGGCTGGATTACCAGCTACTTGGGACCCAAGAGTATTTCTTTGTGTGGACTCAGCACCATCTTGTGGACGCTGGAACTGTGAACTGGGAAGGGGCCATGGTCATCACGTGTGCAGGAACCCCAAAACATAGCCCTGAGAAAGCTGCTGCGGGGGAAGGGCCCTCCCCAGAAGTCCTGTTTTGAGGAGAGACAGCCTGCCCCCAGAGCTAGAAATGGCCTTGGGGGATTTGTTTTTATGACTCTAACCTTATTAAATCTGTAACAACTGGAAGAGCAGAATGGGCAGGCTCAGCAGCATAGGAAGAGCCAGACCTTCGCAGAAGTGTGGCACAGCACGAGGGAGACTGAATACTGGAGGGGGGCAGAGGCCTCCCTCCCCTGCCTCCTGCATCCTGCCCCACCTCTCCAGTCCAGGACACCGCTGCCTCCTCTCTTTCTTGCATCCTGCATAGGAAAGGGCAGCATGTGGGCCTGTAGAAGCTCCCCAACCTCTTTTCTGGTTATGCTTCCTAGTAGGGCTTTGGTGGGAGATCCTATCGATGGATATGCAGGGTTCCCCAAAATAATGGAGTCCCTAATTATGTATCTTAATATGAGTACAGTTATTAGCTGTATTTCCCATGATATTACATGAACTCTCTCTGTTACCTCTAGTCTCTTATCTTGCTAAATGTTTTGCAAATCTTTCCTCAAGGATTTTTTTTTTCACATAGCTTCCCTTCTTTTGGGGGGTCATCCTGGCCCAAGCCCCACAGCTTATAATCATGTGGCTTGCCAGAGCTAATTTTGCCTGGACTTACTGGAAGCCCACCACACCTGAGTCTCTCCAGGCCACTCAGCTCACCACTTACAAACTGACCCCTGCTTCCAGTACCCTTTCAACCAGCAAGCATTAAATTGGTTGCTAACATCATAATGAGATGCGCTGGAGAAAAGAATATGAGAATGATTTTGTTTTGTTTTATAGCATTTTTACAGAAAGTTATCAGGGCAAAAAGGAGCAATAGAATGAGATACTACTATATGTGCTGTCTCATTTGATCCTCATAAGAATGAGGTTACACGGTTATGTCTACTTTATTGGCTTTTTAATAAAACAGATGTTAAGAACTTGTCCAAATTCACCGAGCTAGTAAGTTGGTGGAACTGGAATTTGAGCCCAGGGATGTTTAAGCAGAGGCCCCGCTTTACCCTCCTAGAGTAGAGATGACTGTGCAGGGAGAGGAAGGAGGGCCCTTTGAAAAGCTTGGAACTGTTGACTGCGTCTAACAGTCACTGGTGATTTTGATAAAAGATTTCAGTGGAAGCTTGAACCAAAATCTAGAATAAAGCACATAAACATGCTGAACCCCAAACCTAACCCAAATTTTTAATATTTTTTTATTGAACGAAATACAAATGAATGAATCCATTAAACTGAAAGTGAAGCTATAAAAAAATTCTGAAGTCAAAAACCAAAATACCAAAATATTCTCTAAAATAAATCACAACCAAACTGATAAGTTATTTAAAAATCCCCTTTGTGTGACAAGAAAGGAACAAATGTGGTTTGCCAGGAATCTGTAAATAGATCAGAGAGGTAATGAGGCAGATTGCAGGAGAGGCTTTTACTGTCTGCACCAGGCATGTAACCAACCAACAAACAGATAATACCCCAGCTTTGTATTCATAAATTACTTGAATTTTCTGTTTATAAATTATTTGATGACCTTCTAACTCGAGTATACGAATACATAATAGAAATTTAATGATGATCTAAGTACTTTATTTTATTTTTTTATTTTTTTTGTAGAGACAGAGTCTCACTTTATTGCTCTCGGTAGAGTGCCGTGGCATCACACAGCTCACAGCAACCTCCAACTCCTGGGCTTAGTCAATTCTCTTGCTTCAGCCTCCAGAGTTGCTGGGACTACAGGCGCCCACCACGACGCCTGGCTATTTTTCTGTTTTGCAGTTCGGCGAGGCCGGGTTTGAACCTGCCACCTTCGGTATATGGGGCTGGCGCCCTACTCGATGAGCCACAGGCGCCACCCTAAGTACTTATTTTAAATAATCTCTTTGCTACCAGGATTTTTACCAGAACAGCTGATAAATAGGCTACTTTAAAAGATTTTTATTTAAACTTCTAATGGTGACTCAGGCCTGCAATCCTAGCACTTTGGGATGCTCAGGTGGGAGAATTACCTGAAGCCAGGAGTTCAAGACCAGCCTCACCAAAAACAGAATAATTATCCAGTCAGAGTGGCCCAGGCCTATAGTCTTAGGTATTTGGAGGCTGAGGCAGGAGGGCCACTTGAACCCAGGAGTTTGACATTGCAGTGAGCTATAATGATGCCACTGTGCTCTAGCTTGGACAACAGAGTGAGACCCTGTCTAGAAAAAATAAAAAGTTAATGCCTGTTCCCACATGCTTAGAAGAAATGCTAACAATAAGCTAGAGAAAGAAAAATTATTTAAATAATAATTGTAACTAAATGCCCCATTGTGGGGGCGGGGGTGGGCTGTGCCTGGCTCAGGTGTGACTGCTCCATGCATTAAGAAGGAGCAGTTAATGAGCCCCTGTGGGGTATCAGGCACTGTGAGGGGATCTGGGGAGCTTTGGGCACACCGTGAAATAACATGTTTGTCCCTGACACTGAGGAATTTCACATTCCCTAATTTGGGGCCTTGGGCCAAGGCTTCACTAATGCTTATTCCTACTGACATTTGCAACTATTAATAATGAATTGATAATAATACTAAGATAGGTAATGTTTACGAAGCTCAATTTTGTGCCAGACACTAGGTCAAGCACTTACAAGTATTATCGTCATTTATTTAGTCCTCATGTTAATCCTAGTATAGTCTATTAGCACCATTTTGCTGATGAAGAAACTGAGGTGCAGAGTTGGAGAAATTTACACCAGGTCACAACCAGAACATGACAGAGCCAGTTCTCCCAGATGCTGAGGTTCGGCCATGGTACCCGACTGGACATGGTCTGCCTTGTCCTAAATCATCCTTAGGGAGAGCCCCGAGTCATGAGTGGACCCAAACAGTGCTTAGGGAGCCTCTCGGTTTTCCCAGCTCAGAGCTTGCAACTTTGCTTTTCTGTGCTCCTTCTTATGGGAACCCCAGTGTTGCATTCAATAAATGAGATGGAAGTGGATAAAAATAAAAATCAAAGTTAGTAATATGCATGAGTGTCATATATTAAAGTTTAAATTTTTTAAGAAAATGAATTAAAAGTAAAATTTTATGGAAAATACTGAATTTGCCTTAAATGTTCACCCCTGTGCCACCTGGTGGTCCATATGGTGTCTTTGTGCATACCGAGAAACAGCCTCCTCCTGGCAGGGGGTGCAGCCCTGCGCAGAGGAACAAGCCAGGCCAAGCAGAGCCTGGGCTGCCTCTCAGTCAGCATAGGGCGGACCCCACACATGACAGCCCTGCTCAGGCCAGGGTACGGTCTGCCAGATGCACACTGGGGAGCAGGCTGCGGGGACATCCTATGGGCCCAGGATGGTTTGGTCCCTAGTACACGTGTCTTTTAATTTCTCGGTGCTCCGGAACCTGAAATCGAGAGCATGATTTTTGTCATACTGCCTCGATTTGAATTCCAGTTTTACCACTCACTAGCTGATCTTGGCTGAGCTCCACAGCCTCTCTGTGTCTCGCTTTTCTCATTTGCAAAATGATATTGCTGTGCAGCATACATGGAATGATGTACGTACAGTGTGTGGAATGGTGCTGGGCACACAAACATACTTGCTAGGTGTTGGGGCACAGCTTGGTCAGCATACTTAGGTGAACTTTCTTTGGCTTCTAAATGCCTTCTAAAATGCATCAAATACAATTGGGACATTGGCACATTCGTAGGGGAATGGGGATGCCACTCTGTTAACTCTGGGAAAGGCACCCAGAGAGGCTCCAACATAAGGAGACACAGAAACCTGTTTCTTCATAGCATAGTCAGAAGTCATGGGGCCAACTCATGTGCTACAAAGCTCAGTTTTCAGCAGATGCAAAAAGCATATCTTCCCAGACCCTATCTCCCAAATCTCCAATTCAGTGTCAGTGATTGTTACCTGTTTCCAACTCTTTTTGAGATTCCACAGCTGAGTCTGATGTGCACACTTCGGAGAGCCACCATTGTAAGCTCATATTACCATGCTTTTTCTAGCTGACTCAGGGGACGAAGACTTATCTGGGCCTGACAATTAAGTTCATGAACTCATCCTAGAAAAAGTGCTGCATCCCTCATGGCTGAATAACACTATGGTCACCTTCAAAGTACTCCCTTTGGGAAGCTATGTACAGACGCCAGCACCTAGTCCACCCTTCAAAGCAATTTTGGAACTCTCTGGAATGACCATCAGAGAGCTATCATCATACAGCACACAAAAACATGTAACAGCAGCAATGAACACCGCTCAGGAAGACACCACCACATGTCACCATGAACACAGCTGTGAGACACTGATATACCAAGGTTATGAAACCTTATTGAATTGTTTGTATGGTGTTACCAATGTCAGCACACAGTAGCAAGTTTTTGAACTTAATTGTTAGACCTTCAACCAACTCTCGATTAGATTTTTCACTAGAGGAAGCCAGGTGAAGGAGAGGACATCAGAAGAAAGTGACCTGTGGTTACAGAGAGTGGAAAGTTATAGGAGTGCAGGATGGGAGGACATCTGTCAAGGCCACATCCTTACAGACACCCAGCACCAAACCCTCATGGGATAGCCACATGGTGCCCACTCTACAACTTTATCAGTATTGAAAAAAGTTTTTAAAGTTAATTTTACAAAGTTTGTTGCCAATTCAGACTGAATACTTGAGACAAAGGCCAGATCCCTGGACTTTGAACAAAGCATATCAGTAGAGCTTGAAGGGTTGCTTTCTTCCTTTGAGTCAAAACAGTGATAGTAACTGATTTTTCAGTGTTTCAAAGCAGTGTTTCAGTGTTTGAACTTGGTTAGGCTGTAACATCTCTGTGGGTAGTAGACAGCCCTGGCTTCTCTTCTATAGCTCAGCTTTAGGCCAGCAATGTTGATTTGTTTGATATGTGAGGTTTTTTTTTTTTTTTTTAACCATGTCAGAACAACCTTTTTGATTTTTTTTTTAATGCTCAACAAATGTCTTTTCCCCCATAACATAGAAGGAAAAATAGCAGGATAGTTCACGTTGACCCAACACTGGGTCCAGAAAGTTTGGTAATCGTGCCAGGCATGGTGGGTGCTTGCTGCATTTGTATTCTTTAGTAAAGGCTTACTAACACCTATCATGTGGCATTTGTAGTGCTGAGTGCTAGGAAAGCCATGGTAAACAGTCTAAGCCCTTGTAGGATTTTTTTCTCAGCATTAAAGGCACACATTTCTCAAATAATTTTTAGCTATAATCATAAGTACTGTGGGAAAAGATGCTGAGAGTTACATGGCAGATAAACCTGATAGGAGGAAGGAAGAGGAGTGGGGTAGAGATGAGGATAGGCTGCTGCCTGGTCTGGAAGGGCATTCCAGGCTGCAGAAGCAGCACGTGCAAAAGCCCTGTGACTGGGGCGGGAGGTAACCTGGGCACATCAAAGGAACAGAAAGAAGACTAGTGTAGGTTAGAGTGGCAGGAAAGGAGATTAGGTCACAGGAGACCTTAAGCCTTGGTGAAGATACTAGAATTTGGATTTATACTTTGACAAGCCCTGCTGACCCTGTCTTAGCTCTGTGGGGACTGGTGTGGAGCGGTGTCACCCAAAATCTGGCTCTGCCCTAGAGATCGTCTTCCCTCACTGCTTGGTGAGGCTTCACGCCCACTGATTTCATGCTGTGCTCTGACTGGCAGGTCCCCAGCATGAGCTCATAACCCTGAGACTGCATTACTAGGCCTGTGGTGCCAGGTCTAGCTGCATACTCATGGGGGTCGGGGGCAAGTGAAAACTCCTCTTCCTGAGGCATTCACTTCAGATTAGCCAGTCTTGGCTGTGCACATGTTTTCTGAGCTGTGGGACTGACACAGTGGCTGATTACCAGTCAGGCAGCACCTTGAAAATACCATTGGCATAGCTGTTGTACACCTGGCCAGCCATGCAAGATCCCATGTCAAAGGCCCATCCTCCACCCATGCTCCGATCACACTGGTCACTGCCACCCATGGTCGGGGACTGCTTGCCTTAAGTCCAGTCTTCATCTGCCCCTCTTAGAGACCTCTCTGGCACATTCCTCAGCATCTTTCAGTTGATTTCTAACCCCAACAGCCATACCTCTTGAATCCTGGTCTGGGTCTATTCCTGCCCTGCGTCTTCAGGGGTGATCTTGTATAGCGAGCCTGTGGTTTGGACTCAGCACTGGGCCCATTTGTGCTGGATAGAGCAGGTCGTCACCTGCTCTGACTTAATTACTGCTGTGCCTACGCTCTGGGGCCACAGAGTGCCAGACACTGGATGATGCCCCTCCCTCAGACATCATCAGCTCTACCGTGAGCTAGTCCCTTCTCCAGGCTCCATTTCCACGTCGACACTATGGGCGTGATAATGACATCAGCTTCTGTATGCTGAGCTTTGACTGTTGATTCACTGAATCCCACGAGTATGTGTTGGTATTTCCATTTCATCTGCCTGTCTCCCAGGATTGTGGAGGGGATTAAATGAATCAATATGCAAAGTGCAACCTGCCACATATCAGAGACAAGTCATTTTACACAAAATTGAATTCAGACAGATGAAAAGTGTAATTGGCAGTATTTGTGGTAATTGTCCTTATGTGACGGTGATTCACAAACACGTATCTATTTATGGTACAGAGTATTCATTTTTAAATGAACATTTATTGAGGGCTTACTATATGTCAGGCACTGTTCCTGGGTGCTTAGGATATGTCAGTGAAGGAAATCAGATCACGATTCTGGGGGTGCTTAAATTCTAGCGAGCAGACGGATAGCGGATAGTCAAGTAGATTGAATGGTATGCTGAGCGTGGCGAGTGCTGTGGGAAAGCCAGAAAGAGCAGGCTGGGGGCAGTCGCTTCACCTGGTTGGGGTGAGCCTCGGTTGTGTTTTAGGTGCATGGTCTCTCCACTTTACTGGGGGTGCCTACCATGTGCTGGGGCCTAGAGGTGGACACATCCCCGGGACAGATAGCTTTTTCCATCGTGGAGCATCCTTTCTGTGGGCAGAGGGGACAGTAAACAAGCAGGCAAGTGCAGGAGGCTGCAGGTCTCGGCGGGCAGTATGAAGGACATAAGGTGATGTGAGGGCAAGTCAGAGGGGTGGCTGGAGACAGATGGGGGGGGGGGCCCCTCCAAGGCCATTTGAGCTTGGCCTGAGGCATGAGAGTGAGCCAGCCATGGGCAGTGCTGGAACCAGTGTGCGTCAGAGGCCCCAGGGCCAGAAGAGACTTGGCAGGTGGAGTGAGTCAGGGGAGCCCATGTGAGTAAGCACAGGGAGGCAGTGAGGGGGTGGCAAGCGAGTCTGGAGAAGGAGGACGGCACCTGGCCTTGCAGGCCACATCGAAGAGGCTGGGTTTTTCCCTAAGATCAGGGGTAGGCACTGAAGAGCTTCCCTTGTGTTTTTTAAAAAATCACCCTGCATGCTGCGTGAAGGGTAGGCTGGGCAAGCTGTTCTCCCCACAGCCACCCATTGGGCAGGACAGTTGAGGCAGTTCCACTTGACATTTATCGAGCCCCCTGCTATGTGCCAAGTGCCACATTTGATGTTTTTTGGACACATAATCTCGTTCACTGCTCTCTGCCCTGTTTCTGGTTCATCCAGGAAGTATGAACGTCAACTGTGATTCACTGTTCCAGGAAGTCAGGGTGCAGAGGGGCTGTGGTGGCTGGAGAGTGGTGGGGGACATTGCTTTACAAGAGAGCAGCAGCTGGCCCTTCTTGGTTTTAGGATAACCTGTCCTCAAGATTAGCTGGAGGTTCATTCTTTTTTTTTTTTTTTTTTTTTGAGACAGAGCCTCAAGCTGTCGCCCTGGATAGAGTGCTGTGGCATCACAGCTCACAGCAACCTCCAATTCCTGGGCTCAAGCGATTCTCCTGCCTCCACCTCCCAAGTAGCTGGGACTACAGACACCCGCCACATTTTGGTTGCAGCCGTCATTGTTTTTTGGCGGGTCCAGGCTGGATTCGAACCCGCCAGCTCAAGTGTATGTGGCTGGTGCCTTAGCCGCTTGAGCCATAGGCACCAAGCCTGGAGGTTCATTCTTATTCAGAAGCCAGAATGTACAACAATTCCTCCCTTCACCCTCCCCCAGAGCTGGTGGTCAACTGAGAGGGACAGAGCCAGCCTCCAGTTAGCTGGCTGGGCCTTTGGGTTCACAGGAAAATGCAGGTGGCCTTTGAAACCAACTCTTGATGATAAGATCATCCCTAAAATGAGAAATTTCAGGAGACAGGATCCCTGCCTTCAGACCCCACAGCATTCAGACTAAAACTGTCTTCTCTATTAGGGACTCACTCTGAGTACCAGTGGAATTTGGTTAAAATAAGAAATGGAGACACAGCACTCCAGAGTTTCAGAAGTAAATTCTCTAAGCCTGTTTGCCAGGTTTCTTAAGCAAGCAGGTGTCTGGGCAAGATTGATCCTGAGATGAACCCAAGATACATGTGCTACACTGAACACTGCTACGTTTCAAAGAGAAAAAAGGAATGAAGGACCTTTTCCCCCTTTCATCTTTCCAAACAAGCAATCTAAAGTATTTAACTGGGTCCGTTGCATCATTCATGAATCTGACAATACTCGTTCTTGCAATCTGTGTACACGCAACTACAAGTCTAGAGACCCAATGTTTACCTTTTCAAGATAATGGGAAAGGTTGTCCAAGCCAGCCTCCCTCTCTGTTGAATGCATTCTAGCAGCTTCCTGATGTTGGCCTTTAAAATAGCCCGAAGTACAGTTAAAAAACAAACTTTCCTTGTCATACTATGCCTTCTTGAATCTGATAGTTTAGACGCGTTAGAGTCTGATAAATGTAGCTACTCTGTGCCCCTTTGGGCCTGCATTTAGAAGGCAAAATCAAGAGGATTTTCCCTTTCCTAGACACAGCTCAGCTCTATAAAGGGCCTCTGTTCTGTAATCTGTTTTTGAGATCTGATGCATGTGTTTCTAACACCCCGTCACGTGAAGAGGTCTGACGTAGTCACCCAACATGACTATGAGAAAACGTACTGCAGAGGTGTGTAGGGGGTGGCGCGGCGGCTCACTGGAGCAAAATGACCTTTGTCAGAAAACTTCCGCGGGGAATAGCAGACAAGTGCTGTAGAATCCGCTGTGATACGGGCCCAGCACTGGCCCGGTATGGGCTGTGAGTTCGACTTTTGCAGAATTCCAGGTCAGTATCCTGACACAGTCAGTGCGTTCTTTTTTTAGTTAGGTTTTATTTCTAAGTTTCTTTTTATAGAAGACGTAGAGACAGGACAAAGTTGCTCTGTCCCTTTGGTTTTGTCATTATGTGCGTCAGGAGTTGAGCAGCCAAGGTGCTGGCAAGAGTGCTCCGGGCCTTTTCCTCTAATTGGAAAGAAGATTTAGAAAACGGGTTCTATCTGGCCCTGAACTGTGGCCTTGAGTAAGCAATTTCTAGTTCTGAATAACAATGTAGACTGAAGGAGTTCTTCCACTCTCCTCTCTGTAATATCTTAAAGGTTTACTAGGAAAAATATGCCAGATTTTATTATCGAGCCCTATAAAGGTCTCCATAAATACACATAGATACGTTGCCTAATGATTTAAAGTGATTTTTCAAGATTTGGGGGTTTTTTTGCATTTTGAGAGTTAGAGTTTATATGGAAACTATCATTTTAAATTTTCTTTACTTCTGTGTATTTCAATAAAGTTACCTTAGCTAACTGGAGAAAGAGAAGATTTAATTAAGCTGGAAATGCTGGGAAGTAGTTGGTCAGATTATTGCCAAGAATTGTTACCCTTGTTTTCAAATTCAGTCCCAGAATAAGTAAATCAATGCCTAAAAGCAGTATCTAGGCTATAATGGGGAAAGGGCTTTTTACAGAGCCTACCTGTGTTGGCTTTATTACTCAGGCTGATCTTGAACTCCCAGCCTCAAACAAACATCCTGCCTCAGCCTCTCAAAGTTCCAGAATTATAGGCATGAGCCTCTGCACATGGCCAGAAGGGGCTAATTTTTAATAGGTGAATAAAATTGTATGGGCACATAGATTACTGTGACCACATTAACCTGTGAAACTCAAAAGCAAAGGATGCAAAGAATAGATTGTACAAACAGATGGTAGGCAGCAGCCTTGAAAATCAAAGAATAATTTCCACCTGTGTATGTTAAGGACTGGACTCTTGGTCCACCTATTTTTAGCCATGCTCAAACTCAAGGGATAGTAATTGATTCAAGCTTGGAAAATTAAGGACAGGTATAGAGAGCACATATCTGTGTTTCTATATCCCTTGGTCTCTCTGCTTGCCACCTGACGATTTCTGCTTTGTGTCTTACCACACTTTTAAGTACTTTCTCTTTAGTCCTTTTAGGTTTATATATAATTTCTTTTATTGAGTAAAATAATTTAAAAATTTATTTTAAAGGTATTAAATTTAATAGTTTAATTAAAATAGTCAATCAATTGAAATTATTTTTTTTTATTAAATCATAGCTGTGTACATTAGTGCAATCAAGGGGTACAATGTGCTGGTTTCATATACAGTCTGAACTATTTTCATCAAACAGTTTAACATAGTCTTCATGGCATTTTCTTAGTTATTGTATGAAGACATTTGTACTCTGCATTTAGTAAGGTTCGCCTGTACCCTTCTAAGATGCACCGTAGGTGTGGCTCCACCAATTACCCTCCCTCCACCCTAATCTTTCCCCTCCCTTCCCCTCCCTTCCCCTCCCTCGCCCATTTCCCCATATTCTTGTGCTACAGTTGAGTTATAGCCTTCATATGAAATCTATAAATTAGCTTCATAGTAGGGCTGAGTACATTGGATACTTTTTCTTCCATTCTTGAGATACTTTGCTAAGAAGAATATGTTCCAGCTCCATCCATGTAAACATGAAAGAGGTAAAGT
>CAUYRH010041519.1:0-29467 GCA_963574655.1 Perodicticus potto | reverse complement strand
AGTCCCAGCTACCTGGGAGGCTGAGGCAAGAGAATCGCTTAAGCCTAAGAGGTGGAGGTTGCTGTGAGCTGTGACTCCACAGCACTCTACGGAGGGCGATAGAAAATCTCTGATTAATTTTGATGAGTTTCTTTAGGCTTTTTTTTTTTTTTTTTTTTTTTTTTTGATAATCCTGGAACATTTGAACAGTCCCTGGAAAACAAGATTTAATCTCCTTTGATTCTTTATATTGTGACACCAATGACATATTTTATCGCTCTTATTTCTTGGATATACTTTGTTTATAATAATATTACCAAGTTTAAAGTTCATAAACAGTAAAAAATAAAGTTTTTCAAACTCTTAGGAAAGAAGTGGGGAAACAAATATGTACGGGATGTCCCAAAATTCACCTCTAAAGTTGCCTTACATAGGAAAAATGGGAAATTGTAGCTAAATATACCTTTAGTTACAGAATATTCACTGATAATTTTGCCGAGTATTATCTATGGCTTGGCCACCTCTTTGTAGATTTTTTAATGACTGTTGTGTAAATAAAGATATGTCTCTACAATTTCCCATTTCCCTATATATGATGACCTCAGGGGCAAATTTCAGGATATCCACCCTGTCGTAAAGATAATCCCCAAGGATTCTAATTCTAAACATCACATTGAAAATGATTGCTCAAGTCTTTGTTTACTCCCAGTATCCAGTATCTGTATAACAAAAATTTGAAAGGAAGGAAAGACAGGACTGGGAGGGAGGAAGAATAGAAGGAATAAAAAAAGCTGGAATCTAAACTTTTTCTTTCTTCCTTCTCTCCTTTCCTTCCTGTTTTGTTGCCTACTGGCAACTTACCCTACTTCAGCTCATATTTATTAGGCATATACAATGACAATTTTTACAAATAATCTTTGAGCAATTACATTTTCATAATATTATTAAGATGCCCTTGTAGTACTACTCTTAATGAAACATACATCAATTATATTCAACATCTGAGTCATAATTTCAATCATAGTCAAACTCAGGAATGTGGTGAATGGTGGGATCACACCTATGGCTCATAATGCAAGGGTACATGTTGGATCTATTAGTATAGTATAAATGTCTTAACATGATAATTAAGCAAATGAGATGAGGTATATATTAACCAGTGTGGTATAAACGTTTCTAATTCTATATGAAATCAGCACATTGTACCCCATAAATGCATTAATGTATACATGATCTTTGTGTTTATGATTTAAAAAAATAAAAATAAACATAGGGTTATGATTCCAGTTGAGGTATTTCAAACGTATTTAAGCCCAGAACAAAATCTTTTTCATATATTTTTCTACAAAAGCTAGTAAACTTGTTTTACTTCAGAAGGTAAAATTTCATAACACCTTCAAAGCTGAACCATGAAGTCAGGTATCAATGTGAAAATAGTAATATTTTAGTATGATTTCATTGGGGTTTTAATAGGCCTTGGAAAGGTCTCTGGGTTTCAGCAATACACTGATGACTAGGATTTTAGGGTGAACATGTAAAATTTGATGACCATCCACTATCGTTGATATCAATATAATTGTATAATTGTTCAAAGCAGACTAATATCCTCAAAATGGTATCTTCTCAGTTTGGAGAAGAGAAACCATTATTTCAGTTCCTCTTAATCACAGAAAGCTATTCCAATGTTCTAGAATGAAAGTAGCCTGAATGGTCTATAGCAATAAACAGGGCTCCCTTAGACAAAAATCCTTCATGACTCACTTTTCTATGAAAACATCAAAATACCAAGAAAACTGTTGTGCAGTGATCATTTATAAGGGACATTATAGGTAGTTTAAAAATTGTGTGTATGATTGGATTTATAGTTCATCTATCAGTTTCAGAAAAAGATAAATATACCAGGTAAATGTACAACAAGCAAAAACAGAAGGAAATTTTGACGCGTAGAATTCAATAAATGGGTAAGTGCTATCTGAAGAAGCCGGTAATGACGTATCATGTTTGAGGAACAATGTAGAAACTGCCGAACAGTTACCAAAATTACCTGGGCTTGTTGGTTTAGTATCTCACAGGCACCTCATTGTTCTATATTCGTAGATTCTTGAAAGGATCCCTGATCCAGTTGTTTTAAGGCTGATGGAGGAAAAAATTGATTCCAGGGGATGCCACTGTCTGTGTGGAGTGGGCATGTTCTCGCCACATCCGTGTGCATTTTTCTGGGTACTTGTCCACCCAAAGCTGTGAATTAGGTAAATGGGTGCCTTTTGGTAGTCCCAGGAGGAGTGAGTGTGGGCTTGTGTGAGTACACCCTGTGATGGAAGCCTCCTTTCCAGAGCTGGATCCCGCCAGGCACCATGAACTGCTGGGATCTGCCCTCGCCACCCAGGGCACTGAAATGGAATAAGCAGGTTGGAAAACAAATGAATGGATACAAAGTATTATAGAATACAAATATGTCAAAAGACCATAGTCATATAGGTGAAGGACGATAAAGGATGAAATAGCAAGCACTCGGGGAGCCTACCCTACGTGTGGGTCTGTGTTTCAATTGTGTGATAGTAGGGGGCACTCCTCATAATTTTTGCTTGGCAAACATTTATTCCTTGAGCTGACTTCACTGAAAGTTGGCTAAATAATGATCTTGTTACAGTTCACATTTATTTTAATGTTGAGTATTAGAAATGTTCTGAACTTTTCTTTAGAAGACTTTTAATGTTTTTGTGACCAGAAATATGTCATAGGAAATTAATTCTTATTGATACTATTGATAGTTTTACTATGCTAGAATTGGTTTTGTTAGACATCACTTAAAGTCACAGTTTCTAAGAACCTATCCGTGGTGTTAAGACTTAATATATGTAAAATAAACTTCAATATTTTTCATTCAACACATATAAAAATATATTGATTGTTTTGCTCATTTGTTTTTGCTTTTTTGTTTATTGTGATTATTATTATTATTATTATTATTATTATTATTTTACATATAGAGGGACTAATTATCCATTTTCCCAGGCTAGCAGGCTGGGGGGTTCTTTTAAAGTTTGCTTGTGTCTCCATCAATGTCCAGTCTTCATCATGATATTTAGCTCTTTCTTTTTGCATTCACTCTGCTTTTCTTCTGTCTTGGCAAAAGTTACTATTACAACATTGTAAATGATCTGCTGTCTCTCTTTCTGCACTATAATCCCATCAATAAATTTACCATATTCACCATACTCAGCCAATCTTTAAAAAAGTAAAAAGTGGGCAGTGACTATGACTCAAAGGAGTAGGGCGCCAGCCCCATATGCCGGAGGTGTCAAGTTCAAACCCAGCCCAAGCCAAAAACTTCAAAAAAACCAAAAAAAAAAAAAAACAAAAGAAGTCAAATGCATGATGTCATCTCCTTTTTAATAGGTTTTTTTAATTGCTGTTATGATAAAATGTAAATGCTTTATTAGGGCATATAATGCCCTCTCAACATGCCCTTTCTTTCCTCAACACCAAATATGCTCATTTTCAGATATGCTGAAGTATTTAAATTCTTTCAAATTTGTCATTTTGTACGCCCACATAATCTTCTTCTATCTTGTATCATCCTTTGCCTTTTTAGACCTGCTTGGCTTTCATTGTAGAAGAAATATTATCTCCATGGTATCATTTCTTGACTGCAAAAAAGTATTTTTGGAACACCTTGTAATTTTTTAATACAACTTATTATAAATGCCCATTTAATTGGCAATGCATATATTATGCCCCGAATAAAAAGATTACTAAAATGCAATCCCTGATTTCAAGGAGGTTATATTCACTTGGGAAATATGAAAATATCTGGAAAAATAGCATACCTAAGGACACAGAGCATACTTAATCACAGGCATTTTCTGTACCGATTTTTATAACATCCAAAATCTCTCAAAAGAAATCTTTCCTTCAACAAGTCTGGGTCGATATCCTCTCAAGTGACCACTCAAACATAATCTCATATCCCTTTAATGCATTATCAACACTGCTGGGGGACTGATGTTTCTAAAATATAGATTGGGTTCTGTAACTTCCCAGCTTAAAAGCTTTCAATGGCACCACACCGTCTATGGGATAAAATCCAAAGTTGGTGACTCTGCTTTCATGGCCTGTTGAAATCTGACTCTGAATTACCTTTCATGCTTTGCCTTACATAAGCTCTGCTCTGATTCTAGCTCAACAAGCCTATCATTCCTTGAACCTACCATGACTTCTAACACCTCTTGCCTAGGCATGTTATTCATTTTTCTTGAATACTGTTTCCAATTGGAGAATAAATACTAGCTAAACATCATTGTCCTCTCAAGTTTTCCTTATCTGACCTATCCTGAGAGGATTAGTGTATTATTTTATAACATTAAATACTTGCTAAATACTAGTACAATAGCATGGTGATGCTGCATTTCATTTTAGAATGAATACTTATCTCTCTATTAGATGTAGAATCTTCAAATGCACAGGTTGCATTAGTTAATATTTGTACTTCCAGGGTTCAGCATGGACTATATTCCAAAGGTTAATATATGCTTTAGAGATGAATGAATAAAAATTGTGTGCACTTGGCTTAGCACCCATAGCACAGTGGTTATAGCATCAGACACATACACCAAGGGTGGAAGGGCCTGGGCCAGTTACATAACAATGACAACTGCAACAAAAAGCCGGGCATTGTGGTGGGCACCTATCGTCGCAACTACTTGGGAGGCTGAGGAAAGAGAATTGCTTAAGTCCAAGAGTTGGAGGTTGCTGTGAGCTGTGATGCCAAAGCACTCTACTGAGGGCGACATAGTGAGACTCTGTCTCAAAAAACAAAAAATTGCATGCACATACTTATATAAATATCTTTATCTACCTTGATCATTTTTTATCTTGATACTGATACATATTGCCCAGCTGCATTATTCATACACAAGTATGTATGATGTACACAAATAAGTGTATAGAATGTGAGCATGCATTGCTTAAATAATACTAATATTAATAACAATAATGGTGTGTATTCACCATGTGGAAGTTGGTACTCTGATTTAAGAAAATGTTCTATGGGATGGCATGGAATAAATTTGATGTTATATGAGCTCTTGGAAACTAATGGCGAAGGCTCTGGGGGTGGGGACAAGAAGGCAGATCTAAATCTGGGACAGATGCCAACACAGAAAGGTTGGACTTTCAACAGTGGCAGTAGTCATAATTGATAAAAAAGGGAAAAACTGCTGGGCCATTCCCTTCCTGGGTTCCTTGCTCAAGCCCTGGAATGGCCGAGAGTAAATTCTGGCTGATTCTCCCTTAAAACGGAGCGCTTATCTCTCTTGTTGCTCAGACCTTCCTCTAGGTTTAATGCTCTTAGGTATTGATTAATGTGAGGCATGGATTCTTATGCCTTTTATCCTTGTTACTTCACTGAATTTAAATCTTGTTCATCTTGAATATTCCAATATTGTTCTTTGCAGACCTGGAACAGCCAGCTCGGCCATTTGTATCTCCAGAGTCTGTGTTTATAAGCGTGTACTGTATCTACTTCCATGTTGTTTACAGGTATTCCCCGGGGAGAATTTCTCCTTACTGCGTCTTTAGGGGCATCTCTGAGTTAGGGTGTATATATATGTATATATATATATATATACACATAAGAAATTGTGAATTATTACTTGTAATAATTTACAAGTAATAAAGTAGTAATAATTACAAATTATTACTTTCCCTAGACTGGCTAAGTTCCAAATCCACATGCCCCATTTCAATTATACAGTAAATTATTTTGCAGATGTCTGACTTCATTGGTGGAAACTTCTGGTTGCATAGTCAACGGATATTCCAGATGTAGTTTCTACTCGCTCTGTAGCTCTCCGGGCTTCAGAGAGTATATAGTCTTCTGCTGTAGATGGCATGACAATGAAATCCACACAGCACCGTAATCCAACATGGATACGTCTAACAGTACTGAATTTCAGAGTTGGGTGACTGATGCCCAAGGAAGTTTTCACTACAGTAGAACAATAGTTACAAGTGTGAAATATCCCACTCAGTCCTATGACTCTACCTTGGGATTTGTGAGGAACAACAACTTGATCCTTTTTTAGAAAGTTCTCAGTGATGTGACAGGCTCGTAACCCTTCTGGAGTTTACTTACCGCTTTTGAGATGCATGTAACTTACTAGGGTACCCTGATATCTTGTGGAACACTACAAAAAACAGCATAATGAAGTCAATGTAGTGATCAGCGTGATGACCAAAAAAATTTCAAGAGACGCTCGAGGCCTTAGAAGAATATAATGTGATAAGAGAAAAAGCATTACCTATAGCCTTATTCCAAATCTGTGAATGAATATTGGTTTCCTGAACACATTAAAATGTATTCCTTCTAATGTTCTTTATTGATGGAGAATATATTTTCCTTCCACATCAATAGTGAGATTTATGTACCAGAAGTTACATTCTGTTCTAGAAACACGTATCCATGGAAAGAGTTGCACATATGCTATCACTATTTAGGTTTATAGTAATACTATTATCTCCGATGGTCTATCTGTTTTTTTAAAGAACCTTATAGGTGAGCTTAAAAACAAAATTGAAAGAATTATCGCTGACTCCTCAAAGCTTTAAGGATGTCACTGATTCATTCCTCTGATTCTTCCTGAGATGTGGTATTCTATTTTATTTACTGTATTGGACTTGAGGGTGAATGACTGACGCTGAGGTTTTCCTTTGGTCTTTCCTTTTGTAATGACTCGTCCTCAACAGGTCAGAACGTAACCAGATTCTACGTACATTCCCCCTAATGCATGTGCTCCCTGGTTTGAGGGAAATAGCCACAGGGAAAAGCTACTGTGAGGTGGACTTGGTACTGGACTCCATTTATTCCCTGAATTCCAGGATTGCAGTGTGCCTAGTAATCCCGGCTACTTGGAAGCTGAGGCAGGAGGACTGCTTGAGCCCAGGAGTGTGGAGCTGCTTTGAACTAGAATGAGACCGTGGTTCTCTAGCCTGGGTGATAGAGCAAGATGCTGTCTCAAAAAAAAAAAAAAAAAAAAAAAGAGGCTCAGCACCTGTGGCTCAACAGGCTAAGGCGCCAGCCACGTACACCTGACCTGAGCTGGTGGGTTCTAAACCAGCCCGGGCCCACCAAACAACAATGACGGCTGCAACCAAAAAATGGCCGGGTGTTGTGGTGGGCGCCTATAGTTCCAGCTACTTGGGAGCCCAGGAATTGGAGGT
Organism: Perodicticus potto; assembly: GCA_963574655.1. Taxonomy (NCBI): domain Eukaryota; kingdom Metazoa; phylum Chordata; class Mammalia; order Primates; family Lorisidae; genus Perodicticus; species Perodicticus potto. The sequence goes on along the minus strand of CAUYRH010041519.1, from coordinate 22,267 downwards.
TGCTGTGAGCTGTGATGCCACAGCACTCTATCCAGAGTGACAGCTTGAGGCTCTGTCTCAAAAAAAAAAAAAAAAAAAGAAAATCTCTTGATTTTTCTCTATTTTTCTTGCTGCTTCATCAATTAATACTCCTTTACTCATTACTTCTTTTCCTTATACTTACTCTTGGTTTATTTTGCTCTTCTTTTTTTTTTTCCTTTATCTTTTTTTATGAGACAAAGTCTCACTTTGTGGTCCTTGGCAGAGTGTGATGTCATCACAGCTTGCAGCAACCTCCAACTCTTGGGCTTAAGCAATTCTTTTGCCTCAGCCTCCCAAGTAACTGAACTACAGGTGCCTGCCATAGTGCCTGGCTGTTATTAGAGATGGGGTCTCACTCTGGCTATTTTTTGTTGCAGTTGTCATTTTTATTTAACTGGTACGGGCCAGGTTGAACCCGCCACCCTTGGTGTATGTGGCTGGCGCTGTAACCACTGTGCATCACAGCCTCCCAAGTAGCTGGACTATTGGAACTTACCAGAACACCAGGCTGTTTTTAGAGATGAGGTCTCCCTCTGGCTCAGGCTGGTCTTGAACCCGTGAGCTCAGGCAATCCACCCACCTCAGCCTCCCAGAGTGCTAGGATTATAGACATGAGCTACTGCACCCGGCCTTTCCTTTATCTTAATAAGGAAACTTGTTATTAATTTTAGATCTGTCTTCCTTTACAAATGATCACAAAACAGTTTTCCTGTAGAGTGTTTTAGTTGCATTCTGCAAATTATCATTTCTATTGTTAATATTTTAATTTATTCTTTGACTCATGCATTGCAGAGAAGTATTTTGTTTCATTTATGAATAGCTACAATCTTATGTGTATATAATTTTATTAATAGCCAACTAAATTCCATTAAGCTTTACAAATATATTTTGTAAAATTCAATCCTTATGAATTTACATAGATACATTTTTAGAATATGTCTCATGTACAGTTGAAAAGACATTTATTTTAGTTGTTCAGCATTGCAAGTATCGCTTTCTTAAACTTTTAGTTTACACAGCATTTCTTTTCCTTCATTCATTTTCAATATACACATATACCTTAGATGTTACAGTACATTTCTTGTCCACAGAAATTTTCTCTTTTAATTTTAAAAATTTATTCTGATACTCTATGCCTTTATTCTAAGTGTATAATCCATTAGTATTTAAGATAATGATTTATATAGTTGGATCAGAGCTTCTCATTATATTCTACTTGACATTTTTTTGGATTATTTAATTATAAGAACTTAATTTTATTTTTCTTATTTATTACTTATACATGTTTCCACTTTTTTTTTTTTTTAAGAGACAGAGTTTCACTTTATTACCCTCAGTAGAGTGCTGTGGCGTCACAACTCACAGCAACCTCCAACTCCTGGGCTTGGACGATTCTCTTGCCTCAGCCTCCCTAGTATCTGGGACTATAAGCACCTGCCACAACTCCCGGCTATCTTTTGTTGCAGTTTGGCCAGGTTCGAATCCGCCACCCTTGGTGTATGGGGCTGGCACCCTACCCACTGTGCCACAGGCGCTTTCCTTTTGGTTGTTATTGTTTGAGATAGAGACTCATTTTGTCACCTCCCCAGTAGAGTGCCAGTGCCATCACAGATCATAGCAACCTCAAATTCTTGGGCTTAAGTGATTCTCTTGCCTCAGCCACCCAAGTAGCTGAGATTACAGGTGCCTGCCACAGTGCTTGGCTATTATTAGAGTTGGGGTCTCACTCTGGCTTAGTCTGGTCTCAAACCTGTGAGCTTAGGCAATCTACCCACCTTAGCCTCCCAGGGTGCTAGGATTACAGGTGTGAGCCACCATGCCTGGCCTTCTTGCTTGTTTCTACGGTAAAAAATATACTCTAGCTTTCCACCCATTTCAATTATGTATTTAGATACATACTCACTACCTTTTCCTTTATATTATTCTTATTTGTGTTATAATTATGTAAATTTTGTATCTCATGATAAGTGGATGTAATTTTTTCTTTAAGCGGTTATATGACTTAGAAAGATATTAATAGAAAAAGGCAACAATAAAATATTTTACATTTATCTAACTAAAAATGTACAATTTTAGATCCTCTCTTTTAAGATTCCATTTTATGATACCTTTTTCTGGCATTCTTCTCTTGGGTTCCAATTCTCCATGTGATATAATTTTTCTTCAGCCTAAAATACATTTTAAACAAACATTTCTTGCAATGCTATTTTGTTGTCAATTAATTACCTTAATATTATTTTTCCTGAAAATATCTTTATTTCATTTGTTTTTCTTTATAGAAGATCTCTCCTGTTCCCAGGGCTAGAGCACAATGGCATCATCATTGTCCATTGCAACCTTAAATTCCTGGGTTCCAGCTATCCTCTCGTCTCAGCCTCCCAAATAGCTGGGATTGCAGCCTTGCACCACCATACTCGATTTATTTATAATATTTTTATTTATTTATTTATTTATTTAGAGATGAGGCCTTGCTATTTGCTGGTCTCAAACTCCCGGCTTTAAGTTGTCCTCCCACGTTGGCTCCTAAGCTTTGGGAGGACAGGTGCAAGCCACTACACCTGACCTTACCCTCATTCTTGAAAGCTAATTTGTTAACTATGTAATTCTTGGTCCATTATTAATTTTTTCTTTTAAGCTATTTTTACACTCCTTCATTATCCTATCGTTTATGAGAAGTTGACTGTTAAACTAGTTATTGTTCCCTTCTATTTATTATTTCCTTTTCTTGCCACTTTAATGATTTTCTCTTATTTCTGACATTCAGCATTCACATTGTACTGAGCCTCAGTGTATGCCCTCATGTGTTTTGAAAACTCGTCTTCCTCAACTTGGGAACTTTATGGCCATCATTTCAACTCTCTTGAATGGTTAGAGTTTCATGCCCTGTCTGTTCAGATTCCCCAGTCTAGAAAGACTACTGCTTCCATTGAATTGTACTTACTAGAGTGAGAAAATCCTTGATGACAAGAACTTCTCCTGGGACTCCTCCCTTCTCTAGTTCAACACTGATCAGTGCTCATCAGTAGAGTGGAGTTGAAGTTTAAACTCAGGTCTGTGTATACTCAGTTGTGCTGTGATGACATATAAGGTCAGGTACCCTTTTGATAAATGAGCTCTTTTTCTTTGGGTAGATATGTGGGAAGCCACGGGGGACTCCCCCTGCTTTTGTTCCTGCTATGGCCGAGGTTTGACCTTCACTGAGAAGAAACTGGCAGGAGCCAAAACAGGGAGTAAAAAGTCCAGATGGTCATAACTAGAGATAAACAGCAAGGCAGTTTTAAGGTAAACAGCACAGCAGTTCCCAAGGAGTAAGAGAATGCCAAAGAGAACCTTAATCGACCTTTTTTCCCTGTGAGAATATAAAAGCATGGTGTCAAAATAAAGTGTTGTCTCAGTCTCAGCCTGACTGAGTCCATTACCCTGTGTGTGTGTGTGTCATTTTTCATCCCAGCGCCCCCTCCTCAGAACCTCGCTAGTGGACGGCAGGCCCGTCATAGATACCAACTAGTGGGGCTTTAGTTCACCAGCCAGTACGTTGTTCAGGTGATTGCTTTTACATCCTATCTAGGGATTTCTCATATCCATAATAATAAGAAACTCAAATAAGTTGGGGGGAGTGTTTTTTTGCCACATGGTTTCAATAATGATTTCTTTGAGAAGGTACATAATAAAATTCTCCTTAAATGTCTCAAATTGTTCCCAATACAAATACAAATATTTATCAAATAAACTGATATTTTGTTCCAGTAATGTAAGACCAGAAACCTATAAGATGACTTCCATAAGGGGCAGTGCCTGTGGCTCCGTGGGTAGGGCACCGGCCTCATATACCGAGGGTGGCAGGTTCAAACCCAGCCCCAGCCAAACTGCAACAAAAAAATAGCCGGGTGTTGTGGCAGGTGCCTGTGTAGTCCCAGCTACTCAGAAGGCTGAGGCAAGAGAATCACCTAAGCCTAAGAGCTGGAGGTTGCTGTGAGCTGTGACACTACAGCACCCTACCAAGGGTAACAAAGTGAGACTCTGTCTCTAAAAAAAAAAAAAAAAAAGATGACCTTCATAAGACCAGTGGGACTGGGTTAGGTGACCTTGTGTCCAAGCTCCCCCAAGGTGGGCAAAAGCCATAATTTCATTGTTTGTCATGGCTGAGCAGTGTTACCTGGCACGTATGTACATGTATATCTATATATGTGTACACCCACATATGTCACATATTCATACATTTTCATTATCCACTCATCAGTCAATGACAACTTAGGTTAATTACATATTCAAGTGCAAATCATTCTGTGATAAACATACAAGTGCAGGTTTCTTTTTGATAAATGAGTTTTCTCTGGGTAGACATCAAATAGTGGAGTTGTTGGATCAAATGATGTTTACTTTTAGTTCTCTGAGAAACCACCGGAGAGGATGTCCTAACTTACATTCCCAAGAACAATTTGTAACATCTATTGTTTTATGATATTTTATTAATGGCCATTCTGATAGGGATAAGGTAGTATCTCATGTGGTTTTATTTCGCATTTTCTTGGCGGTTAGTGATGTTGGGATTTTTTTCATGTTTATCTACTATTTGGATATCTTTTGAAGGTATGTTCATGTTGTTTGGTCATATTTGAGTGAGCTTATTTGTTTCTTTCTTGCTGATTTATTCGAGTTTCTTATTATTCTGGATAATAAGCCTTAGCTGTATTGTATGTGAATATTTTCTTTTATCTTGTGGGTTATCTATTTACTCTTTTATTGCAACTTGCATGGGCCTAGAAGTAATTATCCTAAGTGAGTATATCAGGAATGGAAGAATAAATACTGCATATTCTTACTTTTAAGTGGCAGCTAAGCTATGGGTATGCTTGGTCATATAGAGTGACACGATGGACATTGGAGATTCATGAAAGGGGAGAGTGGTAAAGGGATTAGGAATGAAAAGTTACCTATTGGGTACAATATACACTATTGGGTGACAGTTACACTAGAAGCTCCAACTTCACTACTGTACAATTCATCCACGTAACAAAAAACAAACAAGCAAACAAAACTTATGTCTCCTAAATCTAGTGAAATTAGTAAAATAAATTTTTAACAAATTATAAAAGAACTACCAATTACTTAAAAATTATTAGAAAATGGCAAATGAGTACAAATATAAGATTATAGGAAAGTTCATTCATATTTGTACATACATATGTGTTTATGTACATGCACTTATATCACAATTACTTTATATAATTGTGTTAAGATTTGTGTTTAAGTGTTTTTTTCTATGTGTTCATATTGTTGCATTAAAATATTCCACAAATTCTAAACAAATGTAACTTGTGCATATAATTTATACAATGCTTTTTAATGAGCGTATATATTCCAAGATATGTCTTATACTTTCCAAATTCATATTAATAATATGTCTCAGGTTTTCAAAAACTATAGAGAAATAATGTGCTTTCTCATTATCATATATATATATATGTTGCTGTAAACATTGATGTAACTATGTTATGGTGAGAGAAAGAGATTGGCAAATAGTAAATACCAAATGCCACGTCTATAAACTTGAATAATGATACATTTACTTACAATTTTACTAGGTTTTTAAAGGAATAATTTGAGAGTAAATACATACACACTTAGTATTTTCTGATCTACATTTTTTTTAGTTGTCTAACCTACAGATTCAATAATTTATTCTTCCTGCAAGAAATGGTATAAGAAAGAATTGTCAGAATAGTTTTTCTCATTAGACAAGAAAAAAAACAAAAGGGGAATTTACTTATCAGAAGACTGTACACTCTGCTACTTTCCCACTGTTGCTGAAAACTCATTTAGGGAAACTCTGAATATAGACACTATTTATAGTGTGCTCATATTTTGCCTACTATATGAAAACTTTATAGGTATGTGAGGAAGTAATTATTTCCTCCCTTTAATGGTTAAAATTTCTTCTGCTTATTTTATTATAAAGTGGTAAGAACGGGCAACCCATGTGTTAAACCAGACCAGCAGGTATGTTTTATTTTGTTAGCATAGTATTTTCAAATTTTCTGGGCAATAGCTAAGAATCACGCAATTCTTATTTAAATATAGATTTCTACTCTTTGCTGAGAACAAGAAATTTGACAACAATAAGGCCATAATTGTTATGGGAAAACTCTTGTGCATGTGAGTAGCAGTTATGTCTTTTAACCCTACTCTTTCCAGATAGCGGAAAACTCCATTAACTTCTAGTTTAACAGAAGAAACAGAGAATTTAATTTCTCTTGGATGCTTCATCAAATTATCTGCTCCCTCTTTGAATTGTATAGGTTCTTTATGTTACACATGATCTTTGCGTTTCAATTTTTCTGACAATTAGAAAGGTGATTATTGATTTTTATTTCTATTGTGTGATAATTGAAAATATCATTCTCAATGATAAAAATGATGACTTTCAAACTTAATAGGAAATCCTTTTTTTAAAACAAAATATTGCTAGGAAACAACATGATTGGAAACAAACATTTTTCCCTCCGAGTCACTTAGAAGTGTGACTTCTTTGTCCGAGTCACTTCTTTGTGCGTCCACAAGGAATCATTGATATGGAGAGAACTGGGGAGTGGGAAAGTATGGTCTCTGATAACTGCAAAGCCCCTTAGCAATATATTTTGAAATTACTTGTTAAAATTATTATTTGTGTTATTTTATGCTAAGGACTTATTTTAATGAAAAAAAATAAACTTGGACTTATACATATATTAATAATATTAATAATTTTAAACACCTGTACAACTCCATAATTTTGTCCATCAGATATAGAAATGAGAATCAAGATTGCACAGAAGCTGCAAGGATGTGGAAGTACTACGGAGGATCTCATAAGTGAATTAAACCTAGCAAGTGTTCTCTTAGTATAGTTCACAGCTGGCACTCCAGGACTGCTTTCAGGAGTTGACCACGGATTTGTTTTTGTTACCAGGCATGTATTATATTACTTGGACAATGAGGGCTAAACTCAGAAGTACTCAACTGTTATTTTCTTCACCATTGATTTTTTAATCTCAAGGTGACCTAATCTGATTTATACCTATACCTGATACACAGAATTCCCAATATATCCTAGCAGGCTACACTTAAGGTAATAAAAGTTGCAAGTCATCTATCTAAAACTGCCTGGATAATGAAAGCTCATTTCAGGGAGCTTAATAGATAAGATATTGATTCTGGTAAAAGACAATGTATGCTCAACTCATGGTCTGGTAATAGAGGGAATAGAATTAGAGAGGCTGGCTGTCACCACAAATAACTTGAATTTCCTCTTGAACTAAGATGGGTTTTAAATGTGTGAAACTTTAACTTGAAGGGACTTAAGAAAATATAGCACTGCCAAGTGAAGCTGACTGAAAGTACAAAAGGATTTCGTTATTTAATTAGGATGCAGATACTTGATATAACTCTTGAAATAAAATTAGCCCAAGTTTCGATTCTGCTTCACACGTTAAATTGTGGAAAATTTCTTCTCCATTATTTTTTTAAAGAGAAACTGAGAGTCTGGTTAGTTGGTTGGTTGGTTGGATTTGTTTATAACGCCCTTTTAGGATCGTACTATCGAATAATGAATGACACAGAAACAGTACCTGAGCTTATAGAATTTATATTCTAGGGTCAGGAACGAACAAACAAAAAATGTTAAGTGAACACTATAATGTCCTATACAAAAAACGCTATGGAGAAAAATTTAACAGCATTAAGGAGAGAGTTTTGGGGAAACAGGAATAATATTTTGTTTTCAATAAAGTTGTCAAGGGGTGGTGGCTCTGGCTCAGTGGGAAGGGCGCTGGCCCCATATACTGAGGGTGGCAGATTCAAACCCAGCCCCAGCCAAACTGCAACAAAAAATAGCTGGGCATTGTGACAGGCACCTGTAGTCCCAGCTACTTGGGAGGCTGAGGCAAGAGAATCATCTAAGCCCAGGAATTGGAGGTTGCTGTGAGCTGTGACGCCCAGCACTCTACTAAGGGTGATAAAGTGAGACTCTGTCATTACAAAAAAAAATAATAAAGTTGTCAAGAAAAGCTTATTTGAAGAAGGTGATATTTGAGGACAGAATTAAGTGAAATGAAGCTATAGCCATATGAATACCTGTACGAAAGATTTTTTAACCTGGGCAAAGATTAAGCAAAAATCCTCAGGATAAAAGTTATGGGCATATTAAAAAAAATAAATACAAAAGATTTGATAAAGACTATCAGTAGTTGGGTTTGAGGTCCTTAGGAGCTACATAGGGCCTTTTGGCTGGCTGAGCACCACCATGGCAGTTGACAAGAACACCCGCCTCATAAAAGGCAGTAAAAGGGAGCTGAGAAGAAAGCGGTTGATCCATTTTCTAAGAAAGATTGGTATGATGTGAAGGCACCTGCTATGTTCAATATAAGAAATATTGGGAAAAAACACTTGTCACCAGGACTCAAGGAATCAAAATTACATCCAATGGCCTCAAAGGTCGAATGTTTGAAGTGAGTCTTGCTGATCTGCAGAATGATGATGTTTCATTTAGAAAATTCAAGCTGATTACTGAACATGTTTAGGGAAAAAACTGCCTGACTAACTTCCATGGCATGGATCTTACCCGTGACAAAATGTGTTCTATGGTTAAAAAAATGGCAGACTATGATTGACACTCATGTTGATGTTAAGACTACGGATGGTTATTTGCTTCATCTGTTCTATGCTGGTTTTACTAAAACACACAACAATCAGATATGGAAGACCTCTTACACCCAGCACCAACAGGTTCGCCAAATGCAGAAAAGAATGATGGAAATCATGACAAGAGAGGTGCAGACGAATGGCTTGAAAGAAGTCAATAAATTGATTTCAGGCAGCATTGGAAAAGACATAGAAAAGGCATGCCATTCTATTCATCCTCTCCATGATGCCTTCTTCAGAAAAGTAAAAATGCTAAAGAAGGCCAAGTGTGAACTGAGAAAACTTATGGAGCTTCATGGTGAAGGTAACAGTTCTCAAAAAGCTCCTGGGGCCGAGAGCGGTGCTAATGTTGAACGAGCTGATGGATATGAACCACCAGTCCAAGAATATGTCTAAAATTCAGGCTTTTAATAATGACAAATAAAGAATCCTATTTGTGAGAAAAAAATAAAAGAGTTACAGTTACCTAGTGACCAGGAAAACGAGGGGTTTAACAAGACCTTGTTAAGTATCATGAATGTTGTTCTATATGAGGTCAAAAATCCATGCAGAGATTTTGAGTAGAAGAATGACAGTCATTTTAAAAGGAAGGTTCTGAAATTCTCAATGTGACTAAACATTTGGGAAATGAAAATTAAAATGACAATATGATAACGCTTTACCCCTGTAGAATGGTTTTTATTAAAAAGTCCAAAAATAATAGATGCTGGGGTGGATGCAGAAAGAAAGGAACACTTATGCACTATGGGTGGGACTGCAGATTTTTACAACATCTGTGGAAAACAGTATGGAAATTCCTAAAAAGAATAAAAGCTGAGAGGGGAGGACTGGTGGCTCCCTTAGCACCCTCCTTGGTGACATCATGCTCCAGCTCCTGTTTGGATTGACTTTGGGCAACGTGGTTGGAATGTATCTGACTCAGAACTATGACATACCAAACTTGGCTAAAAAACTTGAATATGTTAAGAAGGACTTGGATGCTCAGAAGAAATTCCATAGATCATAAGTCTGCCTTTAGCACTCCCTTTTAGAGACACTGATTCTCCTGCTCTTAAGAGCCGTCTTTACCATCCCATGTGAAAGTTTTGTTTTCCTCTCCAGCCTCAAGGATTTTCTTCTTTGCTAGACCCTGTGTTGCCTTAGAGCAAAAATGGGACCCCAGATTAAAGAACTCTCTCTACATTTCTGACATCCTCACCTCTTCCCATATCCTCCTTCCAGCTGCCTGGAAGATTCCAAGACTGGAATTATGGTGCTGGATTAATAAACATGACCTTTAACGAGTATGTCTTCTTTTATTCTTTGAAATTTCTATTGTACTACTTTTTGTTAGAAGAAAAATCGATGAGTTTATAGTTGATCAGATACCAATAATGATGACTTCCCAGTTTAGACACTAATGGGTGCTTGTTAAACATTTGTTACTAAATTATGTTGTTCCAAAGTAATGAAAATTAATATCTAGAAGCCAGTTTCTGGTGAATTATGCATTTATTTTATACTATTGTTAGGCATCTCCGTAGTTACTTATGTAACCAAAGCATCAATTTAATATTCATTAACTGAGAAAATATATTCTGAGAATTCTGTCAGGATCTGGGGAATTTAAATATATACACAAAAATTGTCTTTGTTCCAGTAGCATTCATAATCTATTGAGTATGCTTTTTTTTTAATGATATTTTGATCTCTTTTCCTTCAAAAGAATTATACTTGGGATTACAGGTACATTTGACATTATATGATGGATAAGTGAGAAGTTGTCTATAAAGAAAATTAATTAGGGGCAGCACATATGGCTCAAAGGAGTAGGGTTCCGACCCCATATACTGGAGGTGGGGGGTGGGAGGTTCAAACCCAGCCTCTGGCCAAAACTGCAAAAAAAAAGAAAGAAAGAAAATTGATTAGTAAACTTTTACTGTCAGAAGATAGGTTTTATGCCTTACAGTAGCCCCCTGCCATCCACGGTTTCATTTTCTGCAGTTTCAGTTACTCAAGGTTAACCATGGCTGAAAAAGGTTAAATGGAAAATTCCAGAAATAAACAATTTGTAAGTTTTAAATTGTTGCCATTCTGAATAGTGTGATAAAATCTTGCACTGTCCTGCTTTGTCCTAGGATGTGAATCATCCCTTTCTTCAGCATAGCCATATATCCGGGCTGTCTATGCTACTTGCCTTATAATCACTGAGTAGCTGCCCCAGTCACCAGATCTAAACAGAAACACAAAAAGAAAAATAAAAACAGCATGTATAGGTTTGGTGCTAACATCAGTTTAGGTGTTTGCTGAGGCCTTGAAATGTAACCCCTTGTGGTTTAGAGAGACTACAATATTCTCTCTCTCTCTTTTTTCCAAACTGCAACTCATCATTTTAGAGAGTTTATCAAAATTTTGGTTAAAATATGAAGGTTGAATAACAATTAGTCTTGAACATTTTCTTTTCAAAATTCAATAATATCTTAGCACATTGTGTATTTGAGGATTTGAAGGTAATTATGATGTGTCTGTCGCAATTCAGACCACGTTCAACATACGTACTGTGTAAGTTATAAAAGAAATGTAGGACATACTCTGATTTTTGATTTCATAGTTTATGTTGTTATGTATGTTTAACACTTGGAGAAATATTCTAATTAAGGTTACTATCAAATCTGTAGTTATGAAATATTTTATAAAATGTATTACAAAGATATATTTTGGTAACATCTACCAAGAAAAAATATAATTTACAGATTATTATTTTGGCAGTTGTTGATGTTATTTAGACATTCATTTTTAAGTTAGTATTTTAATTATTTATCATACTTAATGCTATTAAACCAAATTTTAAGTACCTCATATCTTGCAGATATTATAATAAAATATATTTCATTATAATTTTTAATAATTAAAAATGTTTTTAAGTACAGAAAATCAATTTATACTTCCAAACTGATGTGTGCAAAAGGAAAATTAATGGGCAATTCTTTCTAGGAATGTATCCTCTTCCCAATGCCCTTTTTCTTATCTTTTTTTTTTATTCTTTATTTTTTTATTATATCATAGTTGTGTACATAAATGTAATCATGGGGTACAATGTGTTGGTTTTATATACAATCTGAAATATTTTCATCGAACTGGTTGACATAGCATTCATGGCATTTTCTTAGTTATTGTGTACATTTATATTCTACATTTAGTAAGTTTCACCTGTACCCTTCTAAGATGAAACTTACCAATGCCCCTTTTCAAATAGAAATAAGCTTGTGTGTGACTCCTGAGCATTTTATTCACCTAATTTAGAGAACATAACACAGTTCCCAGAACATTACAATAACAGAGATACAGCAACCTACCAACTATTTTCCTCTAGTTTATTTCACATTCTTGCCACCTTTTTCATCACTGATTTCTTAACTCCTTTTACTTTAATTTTAATGACGGGCCCTTCAGGTATCTGAAAACTTGACTCCCTGTCTGGTCAACAAAACTTGACTCCCTGTGTGGTCAACATGGCCTCACATTTCATGTAACCTGTCTATGGTATATATTTTTTTCTTCAAGGCATGCTTCTTCTTTCCCTTAAAAAATTGTTTTTATTTATTTCAAGTTAATATGAGGGTGCACATTTTTAGATTCCATTGTTCTTATTTCAGAAGTAGTCCTTCAGTATGATGGTCATGTACTGGACATTCTCATCCCAAATTCAGTATGTCCCTGATAGCCTTTTCCTTTGGTCGTAATGCTCTGATGCTTTTTTTTTTTTTTTTAAATTCATTGCAATTGAGGTGCTGAAAATTGAAAGATTGAATGACTCATATCTAAATTTCATGTTATAAAAATAGTCACAGAAGATAATGGTACAACTGGTAATTGGAGAGAGAGTTGGGATAAAATATTGTAGGGTAGTCCTAAAGAATTTTGTAAGAAAGCTAAACTAAAACACATAGCCAAATGATAAAAATTAATAGTACCTGGGTTGCATTTGTGAATAAGTAATCAAAGAATGCCATTTGTGTAAAAGTATTTCAGGTAAATGTCTTCCTCATTACCACCTTAAAACAACTCTCTCACTATTCATTTAAGGTTCTGAAATTTCACCATTGACTATCAAATATATTTTTCTTCCAGAATTATTGATGAAATAAAGGACAGTAACATAATATTTTAGGTGTATGTGTTATAATGTGAAGAGTAAGAATATTAACGAAAATACTTTAAATAATGTCCTAATATGTAGAAAAGAAAATATAATTATGATGTGAACACTACAAAGAATTCAACTTGTGTTAACAGACTAGAAAGAAATATATATTTAGAAGAATATAATAAATTCATTTTAAAAACATAAAGACAAATTGATTAAAACATCAATAAGACACAAGGGAAAGATTTGAGGTAAAAGAACTTAATGTTAGCGTTTATAGGTGAAAGAGGGTTCTATTATGAGATAAACTGAATACCCTACTTCTATTAAAAGAAAATATGCATTTGCGAGAGAGATTGACTTGACTTTAGAGAGAAACTATCAGAAAAATAATGTCTTACTTGAGAGTATTTAGACGGAGATGCTATCGATAATATGCAAACCCTATGTAATGACAAATTAATAAAAATGCATAAGTGACTTTAGCAAAACAAGCCCCAAATTTTTATGTCAAAAGCCAATTTCACATAAGACTTTTAGGAATAATACCAGTTACAGTTTTGCTAGTGTTGAGAGAAAGGATCTAATTTCCATTACCTATAAGAATAGTTAACAAATCCAATTAGTTTGAAAGACTCAGATATTTTAGTTTTGGTTCAGATCTAAAGTAAAAATTTCAGACTAAGGGCTAACCAGGACATCTGGGCTGCTTGTGGGTCATGCCTTATCCAGATGTCCTATCTCAAAAAAGTGAATTTAAATGATTTAAAATCCAACTTAATGCAGGGGTTGGACCAAGCAGTGCTTAGATACTTTAAATATATATATATATATATATAAATATAAGTAAGTATCTAAAGTACCTAAATATGTATGTGTATGTATTTAAAGTATCTAAATATATATATACTTAGATATGTATGTTATTAATAATGTGAAATACATTATATTATAAATAAGTACATAGATATAGCTCAAAGTATGTAGCTCTACTGAGTTTGTGAAGAGTTCAGCTGTCTTCTCCAAGTCTATTCCAAAGCTGAAAATGTGTTCCTTAAAGCAATCCAACAACCTTCATTCACTGAATTTAATAATTCATTCAAGAAATATTGGTGTGAACTCCCTAAATATAAGTTGCTATAGAAACTGTTAAGCAATAAGAAATAAATCAAGCAATTCATTTAAAATAATAGAAAAGGAGGCCGTCTTTGGTTTCATGAATTCACTAATATTATCTGCTGTCAAAAATTTGAAGACCTTTTGTGAATAATGATGTCAACTATCTGACCTACTTTTGGATCTGACTTGCAACATGATTAAAAAGGCACTGTTGTTCTCCAGTGGAAAAAAAGATTAAAATAATTATGCCTTGACCTTATGGAGGATGCATTTAACTCTTTTGTATGGGGATGTTGTAAAGATAAGAGCTACATAGTTAGCCATATTTAGAAACTATAAACTGTTGTGTCATAATTTTATGTTTATCCTTTTGTACAATACATAATGTTAGAAGTCATCTAAACATATTTTTTGGAATTATGTGTCATAAAAGTACATGTGTGCATATGTGCAGCTATTATTTTTATATCAAAAGCACACATGTCAATAGACCCTTCCACATGGAATTAATACAAAATGAAAGGCTAGCAAACATCATCTGATCACACTCCCAGGTAAACTATCGGAACACTTTTGTCCTGCTGCACACTGAATATGACAGTTCTCCCCAGGCGACAGCACAGGAGTGATGCTTTATTTGATCCTATTTTTCAACCACACAGACATCGTTGTTTGCTGCAATGTCTGCTATGATAAAACATTACTCGTAATAGGATGAATAAGGAAGCAATAGGTAAGCAAGGTTCAGTGTTGTGAAGCACAATGAACTGAGGTGAACAAGAAATGGGAGGAAAAATGCAAGATATAGACAATGAGAAATTGCATGTGTCTTAGATAACCAAATCGCTGTGCTGATACCAATTGTGTAATGCCATGAAGAATATAGAAATCATATTTTTACTCTCATGTTCAACTCGAAAAGTAAAGGAAAACCTCTGCCAAACAGCATCTCCAAAGAACCTTTTTTCTCCTTAAAGTTATTTTGAGGAATTATGTCAATTACATTTAGTTATTCTTCCCCCCAAAAAAAATTCTTGACCCAATCTATCCATGCCTTTCGTCATCCTCAGTTCCGTTCCATTGGGAGCTCTATCATGCCGGGTGATTCAAACATCCGAGGACGCTTCCTCCATATTGTTCAGTATGTTTCCCTTTAGCTGAACCAGCTCCCATTCTTCACCCTCTGGAATTCAAAGTCTGTCCTAATCAAAGTCCTTTGCTATTTCCTCAAGCTTAGTTACGCTTTGCTTTCCTCTTTTCTTCTTCTTAGTAGCACTTGACTGTAACTAAGTACATAATGTTCCTTTAGAGTCCTCTCAAATGCAAGCTGTTTCTGCTTTTCTCCAACCATCTCGGGTTCTAGAGAGGTTTTATATGTTAGATGCCACTGTTGCCTCCTCCATTTTTTTTTTTACCTGAAGACCTTTTGAAATATCTCTTTCATCCCTCAGAAAACTCACTTCTTTATAAACATGTCCCTGTCTTTAACCCATATGTCTTCTCTTATTAGTACTTTTGTCACCTGTTTTGGTTACATCAATATCTATGGAAATGATAAATTCAAAACATTGGTCTTTCAGTTTCTTTGTTTCCAATTTTTCCGCAGCCTAATTTCTAATTTCATTCACGTACCTACTCACCAGTTGAACTCACCTCCCTCAGCGGCAGCACCCTCTCTCAGTTGTACTTTCTGCCATCACACCTTCTGGTCACATCTCTTATCCTAGTCCACCGACTCCACTCTGCCCAGGCCAGCAGTTGTTTAAACTTCCTAAGATTGCTAATCCATCACCCCACCGTAATAACACCTTTCCAAATATCCTTAACTTTCTTGCCTTTCTTTTCTTTGTGTTAGTTTACAAAATGATAAATCTATTTTTGCAAACTGTAGGCATACTCCACATTTACAACCAGAGAGCCGAACATTTCCAGAGAAAAATCAAGCAACCGTACTAACTAGTTTGCTTCCTATTTATGGCCACCACAAAGAAGCACTTACCACTGTCAAGTACACTATGCTGCATGGAAATTAATTTCCTAATTTGATATAGCTATCTCCCACCTTTACTCCTGAAAAGTCTAGTGTACAACTCAATCGATTTTGGTATTGGGAACCAAAAATTTTGATATGATGCAATTAATTTTCTTATTTCCACTCTACATCAGTATGTACATGTGATCCCTTTTCTTTCTGTTCTGTGAACACAGAAACCTGCGTCTGCCTCTCTTGTGGATTGTGACTTCATTCACGGACAGGACCACGTTCTTTTGTTTCAGCTCAAGAAAATATTTCCTGTAACTTTGTCCATCTTCGCTGCATCTTCACTTTCCTTCTGTTGTATCGACGCATTTTTCAGGTATACAAACATGCTCGATATAATACAAGTTAAAAAACAATAACAAAAATTGTTGACAATTTGTCACAATCCAGTTGCCTCCCTGTTTCTCAAATTTCCTTGAAAAGTTACCCATTATTGCTCACTCTACTTTCTCAACTCTCATTCTTTTCCAAGCCACTAAGTTTATGTTTTTATTTCTATAACACACTGAAATTGCTTTTATAAAAGATACCAGTTGACAATAATCTTGCTTTATCTAATGTTGAGCTCTCATAGTTTATCTAGTGAAATCTCAGTAGTATTTCACACTACTAAGTATCCCCTTATTTTACAGGTGTGTATTGACACACGCAGACACACGTAGGCACACACAGGCACCTTGCGGGTGCCATGACATGGCATTCGTCTGGTTTTTCTCCAGCATCCCTGTAGAGTCCTCAGTATCCTTGGCTGGCTCTGCTCACCTATGAAGTCCTTAAATGTGAAAGTTCCCCCAAGGTTTTCTTCTCCACCTGCTACATGCTCTCTTTAGTTTTCCTATCACTTAATTATTTTAATTTTATGTCTTTATACTTTATGTGTAAACATGTTTATTATTAGAATTTTCAAGCATAGATAAAAATTAATAAATCCCATTTAAATGCCAAGTAACTCAGCTGCATAATAACGAAGATCAAACCATTATTTATAATGCCTGTTATCAACCCACCCTAAGCAGGACCATTTTAGACCAGATGTTACATCACTTCTTCATATAATTCAGAGGTTTTTGAATAATCGCCATAACATAGTAATGTAATTGTTTCATCTAATATTCAGCCAATGTTAAAATATCTTTGTTTCATTCTAATACTTGTCTTTCAATATGTACCTTTTTTTCTGTTTGTGTCTTTTTGTTTTCTGTTTTTTTTTCTTTGAGACAGAGTCTTGCTCTGTCACTTGGGCTAGAGTGCAGTGTCACCCTAGCTCACTGCCAGTCTCAAAGTCCTGGGTGGAAAGCTGTAGTGGAAGTGAATTCATCTCCTCCAATGCATGAATTAGCAGCAAGGTTTGACGTTACTATTCCAATGTTATTGGACCATTTGAAAAAAGTAGGAAAGGTAAAGAAACTGGGTAGATGATTAACGTCACCAGAATGAACCTTCACTGGCTACGTCCTTCCCAACACTTGGCCGATATTTAAGATGTTTGTGCTTTATTGGTTCCACAATGGAACTTACATTAAAAAATTATGCGAATTTTTGACTTATCTATGGTTTCATAAAAATTGCTCAACAAAACTTGAAAGATAACCAAAAGCCAAAATGTACATTTAAAAGAATGAGGATGAACCATCACAGTAAAAAAAGAAAAACAAGAAGTGTCAAAGTGAAAGGTCAAGGATATCAACTATCAAAATTACTACCTAAGGAAATCAGATATTGCTTATTTAAAAACCAAATGAAAAGTTCCATCCATGCATTAGGTTATTTTGACATAGTTTTAAAATTCCTTTTAATCTAGAACAGATTTCTTTTCCCCCCTAATTCATTTTTTAAGGAGTCAGCTCTTAGTCCTGTAGGGTTTTGACATCCTCTGTTTAGCTGATTGCATCTCTATGGAGCACATGTGCTCATAGCCACAATGTCTTCCATAAACCCCATTTGACCTGGACACATGACAGCACACATTGTCAGTACTAGACATTCATATGTTTAAGCTGGTGCCATTTGTTTTCCATTGCTGTGCATTTCAAGTCAATAGATAACACATATCAGCCTTTAATACGGAGATACAATTTACGAGCAGGTTCAGGTCTTATCCATCCATTATAATGTTTTTTAGCATTTCATTCAATTGTTTTAGTAGCCACTGAAAATTATTTCTTATGATTTTCCCCATTATCTATATGTCTTTACATGTCATGTTTGTTCAGGTGACTGCTTTCACATTTATAGCACTAGCCCTTCTCATTTATAGCCAGCTATGTGCAAACCACCTTTACTTATATGTTCTAATACATACAAGTTAACTTTACCAAACAGAAATATTAGTCCCTATCCTTAACCCTTAACCCATAACCAATACTTCTCAACTCAAGAAATAGCAACTTTGTACAATGGGTTGCTCTTTCTATGAACTTAGACATATTTCTTGATTTTTTTTAAATTCATCCCTCAAAAATTAATCTATTATTATGTCACATTGGCTCTATTTCCTAAATATGTCCTAAATACAACCAAATCATGTTTCTTTCTGGTACATTTACCTATTTTTCTATAATTTCACATCTACTACCATGCAAAAATCTTCTAATTAATTCCCTTCTCACTACCCACCTGGTAATTGCAGCAACAACAAAAATAAATGGTATTTGATCAAGCTTCATTTATTTTTTTATTTTTTTGCAGTTTTTGGCTGGGGCCAGTTTTGAACCTGCCATCTCTGATATATGGAGCCAGCATCCTACTCCTTTGAGCCACAGGTGCCACCCTTTGTTCAAGCTTTTTAAAGCTTCTGCACAGCTAAGGATACCACAACCAAAGCAAACAGACTACCTTTGGATGGGAGAAGGTTTTTGAATGTTACAAAACTGATAAAGGCCCATTAAACAGAATCTGGAGAACTCAGATTAATCAAGAAGAAAAGAGCAAACAACGCTATGTATAAGTAAGCAATATAGTTGAATAGAAACTTCTCTGAAGATGGCCAGCAAATGGCCGACAAACTCATGAAAAAATGCTCCTCTTTAATCATCAGAGAAATGAAAATCAAAACCACTCTGAGATATCACCTAACTCCAGTAAAATTAGTCCACATCTCAAAGTCCCAAATCTGAAGATGCTGGCATGGACGTGGAGAAAAGAGAACACTTCTACCTTGCCGGTGGGGTTGCAAACTAATACGTCTATGGAAATAAGTATGGAAAATTCTTAAAGAACTAAAAGTCAACTTTCCATTTGATCCCATAAGAAGAATAAAAATCATTTTACCACAAAGATATTTGCACCAAAATGTTAGTGCAGCTCAATTTATAATTGCCAATTCATGGAAGCAATCCAAATACCCATCAACCCATAAATGGATTAAGAAACTGTGGTATATGCAATACCATGGAATAATATTCAGCCATAAGAAAAGATGGAGACTTTACATGTGTTATGTTTACCTGGATGGAGTTAAAGTATATTCTTCTTAGTCAAGTATCTCAAGAATGGGAAAAAAAAAAAGAAAAAATCCAATGTTCTCAACACTAATATGAAACGAATACAAAAAAAATTACACACTCATACCAAAAATAAAACACAACTATAGAGTTGCTGTTGAGGAAGCAGGCGCTCTTCTGTCACCCAATCTGCTGGCACCCTCAACCTGGACATCTTGCCACCAGAGCACTGAGGAAGAAATTCTAGTTGTTTGTGACTAGGTTGCAAACCAGTTATTATCAAGTTTATAGTATTCTTTAGTAGCCCAGACTAAGACAAATGTTGAGCCCTTTTTTAAAAAAAGTGAACTATAAATAATTGTGATGACGCTGGTCCATGAGCTGTTTTAAAATGCCATCTGCATGGAGACAGCATTGTTAAGTGCTGGTAGGTTAGGTCACCAGAGCACATGGAGAGAGCAGAGAGACAGAATCCAAATGAGATATTCACCTGGGTGCACAATAATAATGAAAGCGTTCAGTGCATTTGTGAACTAATGCATCCTGGAAAAAGTCTGAATCTGTGAATTCATGGTCAAAGCCTTCTTAGATCCTTGCTACTCAATAAAAAGTGGCTTCTGCTAGTTTTTGCCAATGTGTACACAGGATCAGCAAATGGGAAGAAATGGATAAGGTGTAGGCCTACTGGATAACAATTCAAACCTGTCTCTCTGAAGAAAAGGGGATTTTCAAAGTTTTCCATGGCTGGCTTTAGCTTAAGGGAAAGATCCGTCTTTGATGCGTTCTAAAGCTTCTCTGGGTTAGAACTTCACTGTGCTTTGGGGAAAAAACAAATAGAATCAAAGTCATATACAGTGACAGCCTAAAGCTGGGGTATGCATCAGCCTGTGATCTCCACATTCAAATAATTTCAATCCCGGGAGAAGATATACCTGCGAGATAACAAAAAGGAAAAATACAAGATATGTCTGTAGAGAAAGGGATGAGGTATTTCTGCGGATCTTTCCCAGTACCTTGGGAAATGTAGGAATGAAGTAGGATACTGGGTGGAAAACAGGGTGATGGGCAAAAAAAAAAAAAAAAAAATACAAAAATTTTGGGAGCATATGAAAACTTACTGGGAGCATCCTGAGCTATCCAGAAATGCGGAAACCATACTTTTTAAGATGCTTCTAAACACCTGTTTTTGAAGTTAGAAGGCTATTGTTGGAGCCATTTAAGTGGTAGCAAAAATCAGAAAAGAGTTATTTTGCTATTATTTTATATCTTTACCCCCAGGCTGAGTTACTTATTAATTATTTGCTGGTAGTTAGACATACTCTCTAACCTTCAATAATTGGCAATATAGAAGGGAAAATTGATATGTAAATTTAGTTAGAACACATTGTGGTAATTCTTAATGAATAAAAATTGAAGCATCCAGAGAAACAGCTGATATAAGGGAGAAAGTGATTGGCTATTTTCAGGGGATGAGGGTTGAGAAAAGGCTTCCCAGTGGAGAGGTGGTTAAGCATAGCCATGTGATAATTCCACAGGTAAATAAAAATCACCACATCTAAAACTTAACTCCTTTACTTCTAAATATTTCCTATTCTTGCATTCCTATGGGTGTTTGTAGAACAATCCACCCAGCCGAGCTCTAAAGCAGAATTCTGGTGTCATCCTAGATCCATCCTTTCCCCTAACCTCTGTCATCTGTTTAGCTGCTCAACACCTTATAATTTCTACCTCTCCTTTTTGCAAATATTCTGTCTTTCTCTACCCCATCACCACTACCTCAGCTCTGGTCTTTACCTCTTGATGTGCTCTGCTGCTGGCCACCTGACTGAGCGCCCTTTCTCCATTCTTCCCTTTTTCCTCTCTATTTTTCCATCTGACAACTGATCTCTCTCAATGTAATCCCACACATTTTGCTCTCTATTTAAAAAGTTTTATAAGCTTCTCAGGCTCTTGCCAGCCACTCTCAATACTCAACTACTCTCCATCCTCTTCTCACATTACTCTCCTCCTCATTTAAATCATATGTGATAGTACTATTAAAATTCCTTATGCTTTTCTTTTTCTTTTCTTTCTTTCTTTTGTTGTTTCTTTTCTTTTTTTGAGACAGAGTCTCATTTTGTCATCCTCGGCAGAAGTGCAGTGGCGTCATAGCTCACAGCAACCTCAAACTCTTGAACTCAAGCAGTTCTCTTGTCTCAGTCTCCCAAGTAGCTGGACTACAGGGGCCTGCCACGATGCCCTGCTATTTTTAGACAGGAGGTCTTGCTCTGGGTCAGGCTGGTATCAAACCTGTGAGCTAAGGCAATCCACCTGTCTCAGACTCCAAAGTGCTGGAATTACAGGAGTGAGCCACCACACCCGGCCCCTTATTATTATTTGAAGACACCAGAATAGTTGACTGGTTATTGTCTTTGTACACGTGATTCTATCAACCTGAAGGGTCCCAAACCTATGCTCATCTATGTTCTGTATATCTTTTTTTTTTTTTTTTTTTTGATACAGAGCCTCAAGCTGTCACCCTGGATAGAGTGCTGTGGCATCACGGCTCACAGCAACTTCCAATTCCTGGGTGCAAGTGAGTCTCCTGCCTCCGCCTCCCAAGTAGCTGGGACTAAAGGCACCCGCCACAATGCCCAGCCATTTTTTGATTGCAGCCGTCATTGTTGTTTGGCGGGTCTGGGCTGGATTCAAACCTGAAGCTCAGGTGTACGTGGCTGGTGCCTTATCCCGTTGAGCCACAGGTGCCGAGCCTGTTCTGTATATCTTTTACTCAATCTAGTTGTACTTCTTACTCAAAAAAATATGTCTTTACCTCCACACAGAGAATTGGCTGCTATC